>APFE030275854.1:0-43776 GCA_000404065.3 Pinus taeda | reverse complement strand
TTTGAAAGGTTGTAGGTTTATTTTGAGGTCAATTTTTAAACAAAATCATCAATGAAAGTTTGGTGACAAAAAATGTCACATAAGATTCCTCAAGGAGACCAATGATATGTACAGGGATCAACATCGAGGGATTCTAGTGAGGATCAAAAATGTTACTCCCCTTGTAAAAATTTCAAGGGCTTGAGGCCAAGGAGAATTCTAACAAAATCAGCTAAAAATCATTGTAGAGACTCTGGACGTGCTAAAGGTGGATATGAATATCATCCATTTGTAAGTTATTTATTATATGTATTTTTCTTGTAGATTGTTTTTGTAAATGTTTATATATATATTGTATTTTAGATTGTATGTCTTTGTATTGTAAATTGTATTATCTTTCTACTGTAAATGTATTTTATAATATTATTTTGGGAGGTGTTTGAACTGCGTTGTCATCTTGATGTGGACTAGAAATATTATTTGATTATTTTCATTAGGGTCAATTAAGGGGTTAGGTTGAGTTCAACGTTAATTGTATTATGGGCTTAGGGATATGGGGTTCTTAATGTGTAAAGGTTTAAGGCTTAGGAGTTAGGGGTTTAAGGGCTCAAGGGAATGGGGTTAAGGTGTTAGGGGGTTAATATATGTTTAGGGTGTTAACTTAGACCTAGAGGATTTAGATGGTAATCATAGGTTTTCATGGAGCATTATTAATAAGTTTTTAGACTATATTATGCAAAATATGAAATTAAGAAATAATATGACATTATAATGATGAATGAAAAATAAGATCAATATGTTTTTTATTATGATTGTGACTATATATCTCAGAAAATGTCTCACATCCTACACGTCAAGAAAAGTAACATGTGTCTTAGATTTTTTGAACATATTCTTAAATATACTGATAAATTGCATAAGAATCATCATTGATTGTTGTTGTTTCTTGGTCTCGCCTAATTAGTTGCCTTTCTCTTTGTGTTTTTTGTATTTGTTTTCCTTATAAAATATATTGTAAATTGTTGTTATATTGATGTTTCAATATATTCTATATACACTAATATTACTTTACTGTTTGTAATTGTATAGTATTTCCCCCTAGGGCATTACTTGATGAAGAAGAGGTGGTTGTAGTACAAGTGCCTATTCAAGAACATGGAGTGACTAATATTGATGATCAAGCTAACAATCCTATGAAAGAAGACAATGATGTTGATAACATAGTTGAAGAAGATGAGACAAATAGATTGATTCATAAGACATTTCATAAGGTTGGAATGGATGATGATGACAACTAGTGTGATGATCATGCTTTTGATTTACCTGTACTTGAGATGGTAACTAAACCTCTTTACAAAGGCTCAAAAACATCTCTGCTGTGTTGTATTAGTGATGGTCAACTTAAATGTGGTGAATGGTTTGTCAAACACATGTGTTACACAACTCCTAAAGTATGTAATATAATTTGTGAGATTTAGTACTATATACATGATAAAGCAATTATTTTTTTCATTGTTTTTAATGTTAGTACTTTCATTTACCCGGATGCAGGTGAATTGAATGCAAATTAATGAATTTAATTAAGTGTGCAAGGACGTGGTCCTGCTGAATGTTGTATTGCACCACTATCCAAACTCCCAACTAGCTTTCGTCGGCTCCCACCTGGCTTGATTCAGCTCACTTAAGGCGAGACCGATCCCACCTAAAATTGGCATTAAAGACTCACTCAGTTTGAAGCAAGGAAAATGTTGGGTCAATAATGGCCTTTTCGACTCTCTGTCTCTGTATTTATTCCTCGCCCTCTCGCCTCTGCTTGTCCCCTAATGCTCGTATCTGCAGCAAAACAGTTTATGATTTGAATGAGTCGCTCTCAGTGGCTCTTTCTGTTGTGACTGTGCCCCCATTTCTCCAGTCTCAAGCCATTTTATCAATTTTCTTTGGGAGCCTCCTAGTCCTGTCTCATTTCCCCTCCAAAGCATCCTGTGATTCTACGTCCTCCCTCTACGGCCTCATCATCGTTTGGCATAGAATGCGTAGCCATTACGATGGAAGTCGAGGAGGGCAGGGGCGCTCTCAGCGGGCTCATTCTGGCTATAAAAATCTAGCCCCTTCTTCTCTACCAGTTTCTCAGTCCAATACGCCTCCTCTCAGCCCTTCTTGCAGGCCCTTCTCACACAATGCGTTTCAATCCACCCACTTCAGGTTCCAAAGAAACCTTAATAGGCCCGTTATCTCGGCCAATGTCACGGTAATTTTTGCTAAAGAAGAGGCTTCGCCTCTAGTTACAGACCGCCCTCCAGCCGAGCTTTGTCAGGGTAGTCATGTCAAAGGGGACAACCATGATGATGTGCAGAATTTGGCAGTTGAAGGTCAGATGGTCAAGTGTGGCAAGCAGCATGGAAAGGTGGGTAGCCCTGACGATTCTCAGCTGCCTGGTGGCAACTCGCATGGCATTTATGTCTCATTGGCCATGATTGGCTGTTCTAGTGACACTCATCCCTTGTCGACTCCTCCTGGCGGCAGTGTTGCTGGTGACGTTGCGAGAGATGAAGGGACTTGGTATGGCAATGCCTGCTCGGTGGTTAAGGAACCTCCGGACCTGGGCATGGAAATGTAATGCCACCTCGCATTTTCATATCTCCCTGGTCTTCTCTTATGGTTCTTTTTGGTTACGCTCAGGCGACTTTTGGGATGGCAGTTCAGATTTCCTCTCGGTAGACTGGGATATGGTTCTTTTTTCTGGCAAAGTGGCAGCTTGTAGCTCTTATGTGGATATGCTCAGTTCTCTGTTTTTATGCTCCTCATCTTAACAGCTACAAACTTCTATGATCTAGTTTCTGTTTCTAGTCCTCCCATTCTTGGGATGGTTTGCTATGTTTTCTGCCCTCAGATGCCTATGCCTGAAGCTACAACTTGTAATACTATTTTGATTTTCCTTTAATAGAATTAGCCTTTACTGAAAAGAAAAAAAAAAATGTTAGTACTTTCATTTGCATCATTTCATTAATTTGTAACATTTGGATGCAATATGTATGATTAATAGTGTTTAGTACATTAACCAATACTAATTTTTTATGTTGTAGATTATTAGCTGAATTTTTGTTACCTCCGTCAAAAGTTTTACCTCGTATGTACCAAGATTTACATGTCATTATGAAAGATAATGGAATTGAGTATCAAGTTATTCATGCAATCCCTAATGATGATATTCTCTATTATAAAGAACATGTGTTGAAAGAGAAAATCCCAAAATGTGATGAGAGTATATATCAAACCAATAAAGTAACAAAAAAGGTGTCTCGCAAGATTCTTCGTTATATTCCCATAATTCCACATCTGTGACAATTGGTCAATTCAAAAGCATAGCAAAACTTGTGGATTACCATGCAAGGAATATAATTGAAGATGATGTTTTTCGAATGCTTGCAGATCGATCTACATTTAGGAATATAGAGGAAAACGTAGCCAGCGTTTAAAAGGGAACCTTGCAATCTTAGGCTTTCATTAGAATCTCACAATGTGAATCCATTTGGAGAGGCCAAAATTACTTACTTAGTGTGGCCCATTTTTTAATCAACAATAAAATTCCTCCATGGAAGTCAATAAAGAGGGAGAAAGAGGGAGAACATAATGTTTATAATGATTATTCCAAGTATTTATTTGTTTAGAATAAATTTTTTTATCACAATATCATCTCATGTGTCTTGTTTGTTTCATAATTATGTCCTATATGTTTTTGTTAATTTACTCATATATGGTCAATTATGCTTTATAATTATGTATTATAAATCTTTTTAATTACTCATATAAGTAGTAATTATGTATTGTATATTCAATCAATTAGGCAAGTACCAGGTTAAAGATATGAATGCATATATTGCGCATCTTATCAAAGAGTCAATGGAGTTATGCAACGATGTCAATATGTATGATATCTCTAGATAAATAGTTTCACAAGGGGAATTGAATTCCATGCAATTCTTGTGTGGACAATTCATGATTCCCTAAGGCTAACACATTTTTGTTGTATGTTATAATGTTATACTTGCACTTTAATAGTGTTTAATTTTATGAAGTTCATTTCAAGTATGTTTTTTAAGTAGTTCGGCCTTCATTGCACATACTTAAAATAAGTTACATAAGCATTATTCCATTTCTTATAGGTCTTCAAACAAAGGGTAAATTTTCTTGTCCAATTTGTGGTCCTAAGATGAAATCTCATCATTCAAGAAGCTTAGGAAAGGAGGTGTTTTACGAGTATTGGTACTTTTTTTCTAAGAACCAGAGGTATCAAAGTATTGAAAAACATCTTTTCAATGGGAACGAAGAGACTGGATTAATACCACAGAGAATGGCACCTTGTGGATGGAAGTTGTAATATAATAGAGTCTCTCAAGGTATGGATCAAATTGTTTATTTATCAATATACATGATATGTTTGGATTATTTTATCTTTTTATGACATTTTATTCACTATACTAATTGACGGGTTATACTATTGTTATAATATATTTAACTATGATTCATGTTGTAGGTCATCAAGGAATTAGTAAGAGGGAACTTCCACTAGGAATGAAAAGTCATCTTGATTAATTCAATAGACTCCCATATTATGAGCACCTAGAAATTTTTGATTTGTTTGATACAATGCACATGACGAAGAATGTAATAGAGATCTTATGGAGAGTCTTTTTTTTTTTTGTTGAAGCAAGTATGGATCCTTCTATATCATTGAGTCAAAAAATAGTGTACAGTATAAATAAACGTCCACCTGACATCAAAGAAACAACAAGGAATAAAAGATTTAGCCTCTAAGGGCTACATCGTACAACTTTACCTCTAAACATTCAAGCCTAAGAAATAACTAACATGACTCCAGACTAACCCTCGGATATCCCGCAAACTTTCATGCGGCCTCCCTCCGGTGAAACCCAATCCATAGAACCGACTCATCAAAACGATAAGATCAACGATAGAGGAGGAAGCCGCCTAGCTAAAGAGCCTGAAGTTTAACTGCCTTGCCCCACCAGGTTGCTCTGTCCAAGATAACCGTTGATTTGCAACACCCGAATCAAATGGCTAAGACCGATTTCACGTAGGAAAAGAAGGAGGAATGTCAATCTGCAATAGAGGGTGGTTTTCATAACCCTCACCCTGCCATGTGTCGTAGGATGTATGGGATCGCTGCGAAAATGCAAAAACCATTACCACTCTCGGGGAAACGCGATCAGTCAAAAATTACCTGGGAGGTGGTTTTGTAATCTGGACCCCGAAATCTAAAACCACCAATTGTCGAATGATTTGAATCCTCTTGCAAATGCAAAATTTCCTCGTCCCGGTTGGGATAATGTACGGGTGAGAGTGTTTCATTGAGCAAAGATGTATGGGAAATATTTGAGATCTTCTCTTCAACAAAATTTTCCCATAATGAAGACACAACTAGGGGAAAATCAAATCGAGCTAGTCTCCATGGTTTTGAGTCTAAACACATCCCTATGTTCTTCCACTTGTTTGCAGCATAGAGATTTTAGTTTGCTTGGACTTAACTCTTACCACTTCATCAACACATTAATTTCAGTGCAGCTAACTCCCTGGTTGGCTAGAAGATCCGCCAGCTTATTTGCCTTTCTGTGAACATGGTGGAAACTAATAATGTGCAGGCCCTAAATATGGCTTTGAATTCTTTGGAAGACCCGAATTAGATTCCAATGCTTAGAGACTTTATTCGGCAGAGTTCCATTATGAATTTTTTGCACTGAGTTGATAATTAACTCTGAATCTGCCTCTATCATGACATTTAGACAGTTGTCCTACTTCAGTGAATCTAGGCATTGTTCCATAGCCATTAGTTCAACCATGTTATTGGTGGTTGTACCTAGGTGGAAATGGAAAATGAAAATGATACTTCCCTCTGCATTTCTGAGGACACCTCCATACCCCGCAGTTTCGGGGTTCCCTTTTGAAGCCCTATCAATGTTGTATTTTAAATAGCCCTCTAGAGGAGGATGCCAAAAATCCATCTTCGTATTCGACGAAATGATCTTCCTGTCAAGGCCAAGGAGGGTGAGTCCTTTCATCCCTAGCTGCCTGAGAATGTTTAAATCTACTTCTCGGGGGAGGGGGTTTTAGGGAAGTTGTGAACAGTGGTTCTCACAGTCTCCTTGAGCTATTTTAGGATTATCTCTAGCAGGTGTTGAGGGGGCTTTTTTTCCTCCTTAAAAATTATTTTGTTCCTCTCCTTCCACACGTTCCATATGATGAAGCTTGGTGTAAGAGCCCACACTGAGTTAAGAATTTCATTGTCCAAAAAATGTTTCCTCCAGTTGATGAGGGTACTAATGATGCTACCTTTGTCTCTATTAGATTGTTGAAAAATTGTAGCAAATAATTCCCAAAACCAGGATGTGAAAATGCATTTGTTGAGTAAATGTTCCAAGGTTTCTTCTTGTGCTTCAAAGAGTGGGAATCTTGAAGGCCCCTGAATACCTCTCTTCCTTATGTTATCCCAAGTCAAGAATTTTTTGTGATACACAACCCACATGAAGAGTTTTATTTTCATCCACCCTTGATGCCTCCAAAGATTTTGCCAAATTTTGTCCGGAACCAGGGGATCTAACTCAAGGAGAATGCTTTTTGCTTCCTTAAGAATAAAGGTGCCCTCTTTTTTATTTCCCCATCTCAGTTGGTCTTGTCCCTCTACCACTAAGATCTTCCTTTTCTCTACTATTTTCCTGAGATCCTCTGCTTTAGTTTTCAGTAGATTGTTATTTCTACACTCTATGTTTCTCCAGATTCTCCACTTATCCGTAGGATGACAATGTATCCAGAAATCCTTAACCTTTATTAAACCTTGGGAATCTGACTCTTGTTTAAGATCAAGGAATTCTTATTTTACTAGAATTGATTCTTGCTGCCACTTGTCTTCCCAGAAAAGAGCAAGATTTCCTTCTCTAATTTCCTAGAAGCTATTCTCTTGTACTAGTCTTCTATTTTCCCAGGCTTTGTTCCAAATATAAGAACACTTTATATTTCCCGAAATTCTTATAAGATCACTATTCTGCCAAGAATTGGCATATTTTTCTTTCCAGATATTTTCCCATTGAGTCTCTGGATGCTAGACCCAGCGCCACCAAAGTTTGGCCCCTAGAGCCTTATTGAGAATCTCCTGACCATCTAATCCAAGTCTTACATGGTTCTTGGGCTTACAAATTTTATCCCAAGACACCAAGGCCCATTTCCTCTTAGTCTCCTCCTTGCCCCAAAGGAAGTTTCTTTGAATATTTCTAAATTGCTAAAGGACCCCTTTTGGAGCTGGGAGGGCTGATAACATGAAAATAGGGATAGCTTGAAGCACTGCTTTTGTAAGAACTAACCTGCTAGCAAGGTTTAAAGATCCGATGGTCCATTTACTGAATTTGTCTTGCAACTTGTTGATCAAAGGTTCCCATATACTTCTGAGCATTGGTTTAGCAGTTAGAGGGACTCCTAAATATTTTGAAGGAAGGAAATCCCTTTAAAAGCCAAGAATTTTGCAGATGTTTTTCTAAATAGAATATTGGTATTGAAGAAGAAGATTTTAGATTTGGAGAGATTACCTTCCATACCTGAAGCTGAGGCAAAAAGATTCAGGATTTTTTGTAGTTTGAAGCTTCCTGGAATGTGGGAGTCCTTGTAGCATGGTATCATCTACAAATTGTTGGTGAGTCAGGGCCTGCCCATTATCAGTAAGATGCAGACCTTTGATCTTTCCTGATGATTTCACCTGCTTTATAGCTCTCCCCAGTCCTTCCAACATGATGATAAAAAGAAAGGGGGAGAGCGGGTCACCCTGCTTGAGGCCTCTTGAGGGACTGAAAATCTCTGAGGGAGAGCCATTGACCAATATAGAAAAACTGGACGAGGTCAGCAGTGCCATTACCCATCTAACCCAACTGTAATCAAATCCAAAAGAAATCAACATTTTCTTAAGGTAGTCCCAATTTACCTTATCATAAGATTTGGAAATATCTAATTGCATGATCATACCCGCCTGCTTCTTGCTAGTTAAAGAGTGCACCACTTCTTGCGCCTTCCACATAACCTAATTGCTCCCCTAATACCAGGACTGGAAGTAAAGGTTTGAGTCTGTTAGCCACAACCTTGGATATAATCTTATAGATTACATTGCACAGGGCTATGGGTCTGTATTTATCCGACGTTTGAGCAATTTCCTATTTGGCGATTAGGGCGATGAAGGATGCATTGAGGGCTTTCAGAATTGTTTTGTTTGACCTGGAATCTTCCACAACCTTCAAAATGTCCTGCTTAACAATATTCCAACAAGCTTTGAAAAAGTCCACATTGAAACCATTTGGCCCTGGTGCTTTGCCATTCTGCATGTCTTTGAGGAGATCACTTAGCTCCCCTTCTGTTACTGGACTATTAAGGTTGAAGTTGTCCTCTCTGGATACCAGTTTCAGTAGATTAACGGTTATTTCCCTGATGGATTGATCTCTATCTGAATTGTTCTTCTATGTTATAACTTGAAAGTGGTGGACTAACACAGCTTCTATAGCTTTATGGGAGATCTGCAGTTCTCCTGCTTCATTCTTGATCAAAGAGATGCTGTTGTGAGCTCTATTGGCCATGGTGCTTCTATGGAAAAACTTAGTGTTGCGCTCTCAATCTTTTAGCCATTGAACTCTAGAATTTTGTCTCCAAAATATTTCCTCTTGTTTACAAAGATTCTCCCATTCTTGATAATGTCTATCCACTTCCTTACTGATATCTTTATCAAAGCCTTCCTTGATTAGAGCTTGGTTGAGAACCAAAATTTTGTTTTCAACTACTCTCTTCTCTTCAAAAATATTATCAAAATCCTTCTTGTTCCATTCCTTAAGCTAGAATTTGATATGCTTTAGTCTTTGGTGAAGAAGATACATACCGGTCCCCTGAATCTGCAAGTCCTCTGTCCACATTTCTTAATGTTGCTTATGAAGTCTAGGTGTGATAGCCAGATACTTTCAAATCTAAAAGGTTTGTTTCTAGGAGTTCTTATACCCTTGATTTCCAATTGAATTAGCCAATGGTCTGAGCCTCAAAAGGGAAGAACTTGCACTGTTACCTCTTTACCATTCAACATATGATTCTTAGAGATGAAGAATCTATCTAGCTTTGAGGCAACAAGGGCCTCTCGTCCCCTCTTGTTATTCCAAGTAAAGAGGCCAATATTCCAATTAGTATCAACCAGATTTATGTTATCAGAAAAGGTTTGAAAAGCCATGGAGTCTTTACTTATAGATCTTGTTCCTCCTTTTTTCTCTGAAAGGGATTTAATCATGTTGAAATCCCCTCCCATGATCCAGGGTATATCTGCATGTATGTTCTTGAGATCCACCAGGGTATCTAGAAACTTAAGTTTGTCATCAATTCTCTGAGGACCATAAACATTTGTGACCACAAAGGTGTCCATTTCTCCTACCGGTTGAATAACAACTGATAAGTAATTTCTGGAAGCCTCAGCTTCCAAAATGCCAATTTTGTGGGGATTCCATAGAGTGAGTATGCCCCCCACTGTATTCTCTGCTTTTACTTCTAGGAACTCATAGTTGTTGAGCCATTTACTGTGGATTTTTCTTAACTTTTGAATGGAACATTTTATTTCTTGGATGGACATTATATCCGGTGTTTCTTGTTTCATTCTGTTACTAAGCATTCTCTTCTTTCTCTTACTCCCTAGACCTCTAGTATTCCAAGATTTCAACTTAATTATAGGAGATTTGTAAAGGAGTAGTTGTCTTTCATCTTACCTGAACCAATCATCACCTTTCCACACTCCATCAAGAGTTCATTTTGCCTTTTCCTTCCTCTTTTCTTGCCTAGGTTTCTAGTAGCTAGTCCCAGCACAACTTTCATCATTTTCACCCCTCGGTTATCCTGCTTATCTATGTTGTTCCCTCTCTCTAACTTTACAGCTTGCGTTTTCCATAGAAACAACTATTGTATTCTACTGAGTTCTTCTTGAGGTAGCGAATCCACTCCCCCTGTAGTACCCTACCTTAAGAATCCTTTTAGGTCTAGGTTTTATTTATCAAGAATTTCTATTAGTTCATGGTCCTCTAGGTCTGTATCATTCTGGGTCATTTCCTGATCCATTTCTTGTTCAGCATCGCTCATAGTGGCTTCTTTTTGGTACTCACTATTTTGTGTTTCTTCCAAGTTTCTTTCCTTCCCCTTTTCTATAGAACTCCCTTCCATTGTTTGATCTTCTATAGTTATCTTTTCCTCTTCCTGAAGCACCTGAAAACTGTTCTGCCTGAACTGTTGTCCTTCACGCTGATAATTTTTCGGTCCTCTTTTACTTCCTTTGCCTCGGTTAACCACTTTCTGGAAGTTATCTGATTTTTTCATTGTGTTGATTCCTCTTTTGTTTATTTCTTTGTTGAGCGGATAGTCTTTAAAAAGATGTCCATGTTCATGGAATTTGCGACATCTAAATGGAATGTGCTCATAATCTACTGTTTGCACCCATTCTTCATCAAAAAATTCTAGGATTATCTCCTCCGGTAGAGCTCCTGATAGATCCATGTCTACACATATTCTAGCAAAGGAAGTATATTTTCCCCTTCTAGTGGCTTCGAAGGCTTTAACATAGACCTAATTTATTGCCTATAGCCACTAACGATTCATTTTGCCAACAATCAAGAGGTAGAGAGTAGAGCCTTACCCAGACTGGCACTGAAGTAAAAGTTTCCTTCTCTAGAACAAAGTTCATTGCCCATGGTCTCATGTAGAGCCCCACAGCAGCATAGAAGTATGGCCCTCCTTCAAATATTCTATCCTTGTCTTCAATATTAGTGAACACCACCGTGTAGAAACCCTTCGACCCAAGATGAAGATCTATGCTCCCTTTAGGTTTCCAGTGGTATTTAATCCATGACTGTAAAGCTTTTCAGTGGGACATAGTCCCGTGAACTAAGAAATGATGGCATATGTCCCCATGTGCTCCCTATGCACTTGCAGCTCTGCATTATTTAAAACAACCCTGGGAGTTGTGTCTCTTTTGGGTTTGCAGGGTCCCTTGCTTTTCTTGTCTTCTATCTCTATGTCTTTTGTGCTATATTGATCCTTTTCTATGGGTTCTTCTGTTCCCTCTTTCGTACTTCTTTTACCTTCCACCCCTATTTCCCTATCATTTTCTAGAGGCTTCTTGCCTCTGCTGGCCATGACCTCCTTATAGGATGGAGTGGAGTCCCCTCCTGTATCGCCCTTCATAGCGCACTCTAACTACCCCTGTTTGCGCTGGACATTGATCACTCTTCTCTGTTCTGCCTCTCCTGAAATTTCATTAAGAAAATATCGTCAATCTTATGGAGAATCTTAGATGGAAGGAGAGATAAAGAAAAAATTTTCAAGATTTGTAATGATATTAAGGAGGTCAACCATGCATTGCAAAGTGTGATTCCTTCAAATAGTTATGGAGATGACGAAAATATGAGAAATTTTTCATGGTTATTGACATAGCAGTAAAGAAAGCATGTTAAAGAGGCTATTGAAAAAATTAAATTTGCAACTCGATTTTCTTCAAACATAAATAATATCCTAATAAAGAAGGGTGAATTGGGTGCGGTAAAAAATCATGATTAGCATACATTCATTAAGGTAATTATTTGGCGTATATATATTTTAGACATTGGTGAAACATCTTGTTAATCGGTTTTTTCCCTACTAATTTGGGAAAAAATAATGATCAATCATTGTTTTTTGTTACAATATGTTCTACCTTTATCTCCCTTAGAGAAATTTGACAATAATGTCAAACAAGTTATATACGATCTTGGAAAATACATGAGGTAAGTGGAAATTTATGTGAAAAGTGTAATTTGTTCAATAATTTGTTGTGTCACATATTTTTCACTGCATGTTTTTTTCTTGTCATCATGTACTATATTATTATTTTTTTGTTGAAGCCTGTAATTTTCTTGATTAATTTGTAGATGGTTGTCATCTAAAGAAATCGATAAAGAAGATATAAAGTATTGGGGAAAATAAATTCCTCTTCTAATGTGTGAAATTCAAAAGTATTTACCTCTGACATTTTTCAATGTACAAGAACACTACCCCTCATACACCAAGTCAAGGAGTTTGAAAAGTGTGGACCTATGTATACAAGATCAATGTGGATGGTTGAGAGGCACTTGAAATCACTGAAGGCTTTGGTGAGACAAAGAGCATATCTTGAGGGTTCTATGGTAAATAGATATATGGTGTATCAAACCATGGTTTATATTCATCAATGTACTAATGAAATAGGAAAAGGTATTGATATATTGGATTGCATTTGGGATGTCAACTCCATGGATGATTCTTAAGGGTAGCGCCTATTGGGGAAAGGTAGAATGAGAAAATTGAGATGTAAGTAGATAGTAGAGATTTATAACACATTTGACTTTTTTGTTTTTATATATATCGTACTTATTTAATTTGTAGTTTTCTTGTATAATCCATTATTATGAAGGTATAACATGGTAACTAATTATATATATGTGAACTTTTTTATTTTAATATAGTCAGTCGAGAGTGGGATGCAATACATTTATACATTACAAACAATAAATATTGGATGAAGGTGTGGATTGAATGATGTGAAGAAGACCATGAAATGGCTAGTGCCTACTGATTTCAGAAGGAGCTAGAGGTCACGGAGCGCGCAATGGTACCCAACAACAGCTAGGTTTTCTGCAAACCTGCGGCAACAGGTTTCCTGCATAGCGCAATCTGTTCTGTCAGCGACAGGGTGATCTTTCAGAACGCGGGCTGAAAAAGTGGAACCAATGGATCCCCCGCAGGGGGAGGGGGCAGCGAAGCCACCTATCGACGGGAACTAGCAAGGACCTGAGGGTAATATTCTTAACGCTGACCTGAGGGACAAATCTTTAGAGGAAACGCAGAACACGGAGGATACTCAACAAACACACGAAAATCCAAAGGTTAGTTCATCTACCTGCAAACCTGTTGCTACTCACAGACCAGAAGTTGAACTGCCCAGCCATCGAATCAATGCAAGAATACAATATATGAGAGATCATGCTCTCATAGGCAAATTTATGGGATTCTGGCCAAGAGAAAAGGCACTAAGAAGCTGGATTAACAGCAAATGGAGGCCAAAAGGCGAAATAACACTGCTTCTAGGTCCTAAAGGGTTCTTTACATCTATTTTTAACTGCCTGGAAGACAGAAATAGAGTATTTGATGGAGGGCCTTATTTCTTCAACTCGGCAGGGCTCTATCTCAGAGAATGGGTAGCCCGCTTCAACCCAGATAAGGAAGACTTAAGTTATGCACCAGTATGGATTCGTCTATACTTGCTTCCATGGAAATACTGGGATGAGGATTCCTTAAAATCCATTGGCTCGGTGTTGGGAGATTTCGTTAAAGTTGCAGAAGAAACAAAAATCGTGAGATACACTACATATGCCTCATATGCTCAGATTTATGTCTACATGGATCTAAAGAAACCCTTGCCAAACACGGTGCGCCTCTTTCATGAAGATCACGATTGGATCCAGGTTATTGATTATGAGCATGTGCCAAAAAATCTCAGGATGGTTTTACCAAAGTAACAAATAGAAGACGCGGGAGCAAAAAATCAAATGCAACTCCTAAGACAGCGCCAGAGGATAAATCCCAGCCCTCTACAAGCAATAGCTTCGGGGTTCTTTCAAATACCGAAACACAGGATGAACCCAGAAGGGAAAAGAGAACGCCCCCTGTCACCAAGTCGGGGGAACCAGATATGGACCAGCGAGGCGAAAAGATCCAGTCGGAAACAGAAACGTGGAACAATCCGGCAATGGATATAGACAACCCAACACAAAGCAAGAACAAGGGGAAGGAGACAGAAGGAAGCTTTCAAGAAACACACTTCATGGAAGACAATAGTGAACCAATCGACATTGGGGAATTTGACATTCTGGGTCTAGAACAAGCCTGCAAATCAGGCAACTTTGATAAAATTCCTGAAACACAAGTCGACAACTTAGTGGAAATTCTGAAAAAGGCTTAAAAAAAGTACTCTGTCGGAGTACAAACAGGCAGTCAATGGGATGGTAAATTTGCATCCAAAGATAGCAAAAAAAGGGGACGGAAAACGGCTCTAGAAAGAACAATCAAGATTGGAGAGGTCTTGGTTGAGTCTGGCAGATATGCCAAACTCACCAAGTATTATAACACCAACCCCAAACCTTCTCAATGAAATTAATATCCTGGAACATAAGAGGGCTCAATAGCCCAAGGAAAGGGAAACTCTTAAAAAATTTGATAATGGAAGAAAAACCAACAATTCTATTCCTACAGGAGACTAAATGCAATTCGAACAGCTTGGAAAACATTGCAGCGAAAGCTTGGCCAGGAGGTCTAGTCACAGCTGTAGATGCACAAGGGGCTTCAGGAGGACTAGCAATTCTATGGGATTCAAGGAAAATACATCTTGACAATATTCATGCTAGTAAAAACTTCATACAGGTGGTCTTCCATCTGATGGGCACAAATATCCATGGCCACATCACAAATGTTTATTTCCCACAAGAGACTCAGCAAAAAGCGGCAATCCTAAACACTTTATCGCAGCTCAACACAGATCGGACTCACCCGCTTTGGGTAACAGGAGGGGATTTCAATATGATAGCTTCATTAGAGGAAAAGCTTGGAGGGCGTTGCAGAATCAATAGGGACGGATCTCTCCTCAAAGATTATGTTCAAAACAATTGGCTTATTGACGTACCTACAGCCAATGGCCTCTACACCTGGACGAACAGACGCGTAGCCCCACTGCAAATAGCATCCCATCTGGACCGGTTCCTGATTTCGGATAACGCTATTCACTTGGGAGGCGAATTTATAGCCCACATCATTCCCTTCTCTGGATCGGATCATTGGCCCATAGAGCTACACTGGAACAGGCCAGGTAATAATGTAAAAAAACCTTTTCGATTTGAATCATTCTGTCTCTCCCATCCAGATTTCCATAAATTCATAAATACAACATGGAAAAATTGCAATCCGAATGAACACTCCAAAATGGCAAGATTCCAAAAAAAATTGAAGTTGCTCAAGGAAGAAATAAAGCGCTGGAACAAAGCCACCTTTGGGAATATTTTTAAGGAAAAGGAAAAGCTTCTTCAAGAACTTAAAAACACTCAGCAAAGAATAATCCTAGAAGGACGATCAGCAGACCTCGCACAACAAGAACAAGAGATGGAAGAGCAACTTCTGGAGCGAGATTGACAGGAAGAAATTCTATGGCGGCAGAAATCCAGAGTCCGATGGCTGAAGGAGGGAGAGAAGAACACCAAGTTCTTTCACAAGACCACAGTGCAACGGAGAATGCGAAATCAAATCTCACAGGTTACCAATAGATAGGGAGTAAAAGTGGAGACACAGGAAGAAATAGAACAGGAATTTCTACAATACTTCAAGGAAATGTGTCAAGAGCCAAATATAAACAGAGATGAAGCAATAGACGACATCACAAGGCATATTCCGCGTCTGATAATAGAGGAACAAAATACTCTACTTCTCAAGCCGATCATTCTTCAGGAGGTGGAAATTGCGGTGAATTCCTTAAAAGCGGGTAAAGCACCGGGTCCTGACGGCTTCACATCAAATTTTTTCCAGCACTTTTGGGAGTTAATCAAATGGGAAGTGTGGTAAGTGGTAGAAGAATCTCGCAACATGCGATGGATGTATCCGGGCCTTAATGCAACATTCATTGCTCTAATACCAAAATCGGAGGAGTCCAACTCGCCGGATAAATATAGACCCATTGCCTTGTGCAATCTATAAGATTGTCTCCAAGGTAGTGGCGCTGCGACTAAAACCGATGCTCCCCTTTATCATCTCGCCAGAGCAATCAGGATATGTCGAGGGAAGGCAAATCACGGACGGAATAATCCTAACCCATGAGATTATTCATTCTCTCAAGCAATAAAAAAAACCAGGTATGCTTCTTAAAATTGACCTATCTAAAGCCTTCGATAGTATAAGCTGGGATTATATGCAAAAAATCTTAAATGCTTTTGGTTTTGCCAATGCTTGGATACGCTGGATCAGTAGTCTCATCTCTTCCTCTTTCTTTTCAATTCTCATCAATGGGATTCCCTCCTCAACCTTTCGTCCCTCTAGGGGATTAAGGCAAGGAGATCCTCTGTCGCCTTTCCTGTTTATCATCATGGCGGAGGGCCTAGGAAGAAGCATCAATTCAGCTATCCTCTCCCAAAACCTCAAAGGCATCAACCTCCACCAAGCTCCAACCATGTCTCATCAGCAATTTGTGGATGACAACATGATCTTTGGGCATTCCTCTGTGCAAGAAGCCAGAACTCTAAATTCTCTGCTTGACAACTTCTCTAAAGCCTCTGGAGCTCTCATTAATAAAGTCAAATCCCAGGTCTCCTTCTTCAGTACCCACCTGACTACTCAACGAGCTATAGCCCGCATATTAGGCTTGTCCATTGCCTCATTTCCCTCCAAATTCCTAGGAGCCCCCCTCATTGCCTCCGCTCTGAAAAACTCATCTTGAACTACCCTGCTGGATAGGCTGGAAGCCAAATTATTCCATTGGACTCATCGATCTCTAAATATGGCCAGACGGCTGGTGCTAATCAAGGCGGTTCTCCAATCCATGCCTTTATATTTATTTTCAATTCTTGCAGCGCCAAAATGGGTTTTAAAAGCAATCAAAAAATTGCAGCGAAATTTCCTCTTGGGCAGCACAAGACCTAACAGAAAATGGGCACTAGTCAAATGGGAGAAAGCCTGTCTCCCAAGAAAGGCAGGAGGAATATGTCTTCGAGATCCAGAACATAGCAATGCGATCATGGGAGCAAAAATATGGTGGAAATGGCTAACCTATCCAGGCACATTATGGGCTAGATTATGGACAGCGAAATATGCCAACAATCTGCCCTTGGAGGAGCGCATAAGAATGTCGGAAATAAGTAAAGGCTCGACAATATGGAACTCAGTAATAATGCACAGAGATATAATCCAAAAACATAGCTTCTGGGAGGTGAAGGACGGATGTATAGCGAGATTCTGGACAGACTCCTGGCAGCAATTCCCAAGCCTTGAAAATCTAATCCAGGGAGTCCCCGCTCAGATCATAAATCAACAGGAAAAGGTCAATGACTTTTGGCACTCTACCATTGATTCCGAACACCGAACATGGAAAGAGGCTCGGGATATTCTACCAGACAGCCCTGCGGAAGTACAATGCTCCCTAGCAGAAGAGCTTCAAAAGAGGAAAATTCTCAAAGAGTTGGACCAAGATAAACTACGGTGGGGATACGAAGAGAAAGGCACATTTACAACAAAAGAAGATTACCACATCATTCTAAAAGGCCAGTTAATCAAAGACAAGTTGTGGGAGAAAATATGGAGCCCACTCATATGGCCGAAGATCTCCACCTTTCTCTGGCTTTTGTCTCACAATCGAATCCTCACCTGGGATAACCTCAGAAAAAGGAAATTTGCTGGTCCCTCAATCTGTCCAAACTGTAAACTGGAGGAAGAATCGGCGGTTCATCTTATGCAAATATGTACCTTTGGCAGAAGAATATGGGAAAGAGTCTCATTTCGCTGCCGAAAGGAAGGCCGAGTGCTGGGAGATCTAAATAACACCATACGCAACTGGCCTCAAAACCCGTATCAATGCACAGTTCTCAACACGCTCTGGCAAATTGTTCCAGGTATTGTAATGTGGAATATATGGAAAGAGAGGAACCGAAGAATATTTAAAAATCAGGCAATGGATTTAGAGCAGGTTTGGACAATTATACACAAGAATATTCAGGAAACCATGTCCACTAAAAGCTGGTCCAAGGAGGATTTCCCGTCCAACAACACGGAGCAGGCGATATGGAATAATTGGCAAATCCATCTACAACCCCCCATTTCTTCTCCAAGCAATTTTGTCAGAAGGCAAGACACCCCAACAAATTGGTCTCCTCCGCCTATCAACACTTTCTTGCTTAACTTTGATGGGGCTTCTAAAGGAAATCCTGGCACCACAGGATATGGAGGAGTCATAAGAAATCACCAGGGTAAAGCGCTCAAAGTCTTCTTTGGCTCCATAGGATGGAATACAAACAATGCAGCAGAGCTGGAAGGACTATGGAGAGGACTCAAAATTGCACAAAAGCAAAGATACACACCCCTAATAGTCGAAGGGGACTCCCAAATCATAATAAATATGGCATCTAAGATACAACAAGGATCAGAGACTCAGAAGGTTAGTAGAAGCTGGAGAATGGTCACCAGACTTGAGCTTCTTCAATTATGGCTAAGGAACAACAAAGCCATAGTTTTCAAACATATCAGGCGTGAAGGGAACAAATTAGCAGACTTCTTGGCAAATCTAGGAGTGGATAGGGGGAAGGATCATTTCGAAGTATCACTACAAGGCAATGCCTCGGAGACAGAATGGTCCACCTTCCAGGAGATACTAAAAAAAGACATGCAGATGAGTGCTCAAGAACACCTAGATGCGGGTGCCAACCTGTAAATTAAATGGACATGTGCCATCCACGCGCGAAGGACAGCCGGCCATGATACAGGCAAATGGAGTTTGTAGGTAAAGGGAAGGCTTCCGCCCCAAGGAAATTCAATGCCCTTCAATGTGATTCAATGCGGTCTTGCTCCCAAGAGCTGGTAGAGGGAATTTACAGAATGGAGGTGACAATCGATGAGGTTAATTCGTATTTGCAGCAGGGGAATTGGGGAGTGGAGAAGAAAGAGCCTGCTGCTCAGCCAAAGAAGGAGGAGGGAGGCTTTGGTTGCAGCGAGCCTTCCCTCAAGACTGATCCCTGTACAGTGCAGGCTTCCGGCTCTCGGCTATTACGGAAGGCGTCGACAAGGTTCAGACCAAGGCCAAGTTACGTGGGAGGGTTGCAGTGCGAAAGAGGGAACCGTCAAGCCAAGGTCATCATCCGAAATTTCGAGGGGGACAACATTTTCTTGGAGGCTCGGTTCATTCCTCAGATAGCATTTGAGCACCTTATTCTTCTCATGGCGCCTCGTACGCATGCTACTCCCCGTTGTGGGAGAAACTCTGGGCAGAGGGGAAGCTCAGGAGGCAGGGGCAACTACAGTCCCAGGCGCATTTCTCCCCTTGCCCGCGCGTCGCCCCCTTCTTTCGAGTCGGAAGACTCAGGATTAGCCATCAGTAACTCGGTTCAGTCAGTGAAATTCAAATTCAAGCGAAGGACCAACAAACCAATTGTATCTGATCTGGTCACAACGATTTTTTGAGAAGAAGATGAGGAGGAAGGAAGTTGGAAGGCGGAATCAGAGCAAAAGACACCTCCCTCCTCGGACAACTTCACGCAGAGGAAGGATATGGAGGATAGCTCATACAACCCTGCTTCTTTGAGCAAGTTGGAAGAAGAAAGCACCTTTGGGTACTCTGAGGAGCAGGTAGAGGTGTTAAAAGAAATTGGTAGTTTGAAGGGCAAAGAACCTATGGAAATAACTCAGCCAGCTACCAAAGTTCTGCCAGCAATGCCAGTCACCAAGCAGGCTTTTCCTCAGAGTCACACCCAGGACAAGGAACCTGATGATTCCTATGCTAATATCCTATACCTCAAGTTGCCTCCTGGAATCCTACGGCCTGAAGATATCCTGGATGGGATGGAGGTGACATGGGTGCGTGATCCGGAGAAAGAAGTTGAAGAACGCTAGAAGAATCTCAAGTAGTGTTCGTAGTTTTGTGGGTACGCCGTCGGCTCTGGGTGTAAGGGGCTTTTTTTTTATGTTATTGCTATGTCTGTGTGTCGTTTCAGTTTTGGTTTTTTGGTTCGTCCATATCCATTGAGCGACAGAGGCACCAAGCCTCGGGGTTGGCAGCACTCTCAGAATGGCTGCACACAGCCTCTGTTCCTTCTGAAATATTTTGTACTCCCTGTGCACATCAAGTTTGTACTGTTCTCTCTCTCTGTTTTAAAATCTCTCACTGTAGATGTTACTTTGCCTTCTGTCTTTTACAAGCAGAGTAACAGTGCTTCTTTGAACAGTTTTGAAAGAGAGTTGCCCATTCAATCTCAGAGGTTAAAACCTCTTGTAAATATTTTTCCATTTTCTTTAATATAATTAGTTTAGTCTTTGCCCAGAAAAAAAAATGATGCGAAGAAGCTAATAATGGTACATTATCATGGTATTGTGTGTCTTCATTGGTCAAAGAATCTCAAGGTAGTGGAGATACCAATCTTACACAGATGGAAATTAATTTAGCATATGGTTTAGAATATTATTAAGCAAGCATATTCACCCATACTAAGCTTTTTTACAATTATATTCATGCATGTGACGTGTTTTTTTCATAATTTTCAAATTTTGAAAGTATAAATATGCATTCTTATCAATTGATCATGCATTTTTTATGTGTTTGATGTATTGTTAGCCACAACCTTGGATATAATCTTATAGATTACATTGCACAGGGCTATGGGTCTGTATTTATCCGATGTTTGAGCAATTTCCTGTTTGGGGATTAGGGCGATGAAGGATGCATTGAGGGCTTTCAGAATTGTTTTGTTTGACCTGGAATCTTCCACAACCTTCAAAATGTCTTGCTTAACAATATTCCAACAAGCTTTTAAAAAGTCCACATTGAAACCATTTGGCCCTGGTGCTTTGCCATTCTGCATGTCTTTGAGGAGATCACTTAGCTCCCCTTCTGTTACTGGACTATTAAGGTTGAAGTTGTCCTCTCTGGATACCAGTTTCAGTAGATTAACGGTTATTTCCCTGATGGATTGATCTCTATCTGAATTGTTCTTCTATGTTATAACTTGAAAGTGGTGGACTAACACAGCTTCTATAGCTTTATGGGAGATCTGCAGTTCTCCTGCTTCATTCTTGATCGAAGAGATGCTTGTGAGATCTATTGGCCATGGTGCTTCTATGGAAAAACTTAGTGTTGTGCTCTCAATATTTTAGCCATTGAACTCTAGAATTTTGTCTCCAAAATATTTCCTCTTGTTTACAAAGATTCTCCCATTCTTGATAATTTCTATCCGCTTGCTTACTGATATCTTTATCAAATCCTTCCTTGATTAGAGCTTGGTTGAGAACCAACATTTTGTTTTCAACTACTCTCTTCTCTTCAAAAATATTATCAAAATCCTTCTTGTTCCATTCCGTAAGCTGAAATTTGATATGCTTTAGTCTTTGGTGAAGAAGATACATACTGGTCCCCTGAATCTGCAAGGCCTCTGTCCACATTTCTCAATGTTGCTTATGAAGTCTAGGTGTGATAGCCAGATACTTTCAAATCTAAAAGGTTTGTTTCTAGGAGTTCTTATACCCTTGATTTCCAATTGAATTAGCCAATGGTCTGAGCCTCCAAAGGGAAGAACTTGCACTGTTACCTCTTTACCATTCAGCATAAGATTCTCAGAGATGAAGAATCTATCTAGCTTTGAGGCAACAAGGGCCTCTCGTCCCCTCTTGTTATTCCAAGTAAAGAGGCCAATATTCCAATTATTATCAACCAGATTTATGTTATCAGAAAAGGTTTGAAAAGCCATGGAGTCTTTACTTATAGATCTTGTTCCTCCTTTTTTCTCTGAAAGGGATTTAATCATGTTGAAATCCCCTCCCATGATCCAGGGTATATCTGCATGTCTGTTCTTGAGATCCACCAGGGTATCTAGAAACTTAAGTTTGTCATCAATTCTCTGAGGACCATAAACATTTGTGACCACAAAGGTGTCCCTTTCTCCTACCGGTTGAATAACAACTGATAAGTAATTTTTGGAAGCCTCAGCTTCCAGAATGCCAATTTTGTGGGGATTCCATAGAGTGAGTATGCCCCCCACTGTATTCTCTGCTTTTACTTCTAGAAACTCATAGTTGCTGAGCCATTTACTATGGATTTTTCTTACCTTTTGAATGGAACATTTCATTTCTTGGATGGACATTATATCCGATGTTTCTTGTTTCATTCTGTTACTAAGCATTCTCTTCTTTCTCTTACTCCCTAGACCTCTAGTATTCCAAGATTTCAACTTAATTATAAGAGATTTGTAAAGGAGTAGCTGTCTTTCATCTTACCTGAATCAATCATCACCTTTCCACACTCCATCAAGAGTTCATTTTGCCTTTTTCTTCCTCTTTTCTTGCCTAGGTTTCTAGTAGCTAGTCCCAGCATAGATTTCATCATTTTCACCCCTCGGTTATCCTGCTTATCTATGTTGTTCCCTCTCTCAACTTTCCAGCTTGCGTTTTCCATAGAAACAACTGTTGTATTCTACTGAGTTCTTCTTGAGGTAGCGAATCCACTCCCCCTGTAGTACCCTGCCTTAAGAATCCTTTTAGGTCTAGGTTTTATTTATCAAGAATTTCTAGTAGTTCATGGTCCTCTGGGTCTGTATCATTCTGGGTCATTTCCTGATCCATTTCTTGTTCATCATCGCTCATAGTGGCTTCTTTTTGGTACTCACTATTTTGTGTTTCTTCCAAGTTTCTTTCCTTCCCCTTTTCTATAGAAATCCCTTCCATTGTTTGATCTTCTATAGTTATCTTTTCCTCTTCCTGAAGCACCTGAAAACTGTTCTGCCTGAACTGTTGTCCTTCACGCTGATAATTTTTCGGTCCTCTTTTACTTACTTTGCCTCGGTTAACCACTTTTTGGAAGTTATCCAATTTTTTCATTGTGTTGATTCCTCTTTTGTTTATTTCTTTGTTGAGCGGACAGTCTCTAAAAACATGTCCATGTTCATGGAATTTGCGACATCTAAATGGAATGTGCTCATAATCTACTGTTTGCACCCATTCTTCATCAAAAAATTCTAAGATTATCTCCTCCGGTAGAGCTCCTGATAGATCCATGTCTACACATATTCTAGCAAAGGAAGTATATTTTCCCCTTCTAGTGGCTTCAAAGGCTTTAACATAGACCTAATTTATTGCCTATGGCCACTAACGATTCATTTTGCCAATAATCAAGAGGTAGAGAGTAGAGTCTTACCCAGACTGGAACTGAAGTAAAAGTTTCCTTCTCTAGAACAAAGTTCATCGCCCATGGTCTCATGTAGAGCCCCACAGCAGCATAGAAGTATGGCCCTCCTTCAAATATTCTATCCTTGTCTTCAATATTAGTGAAAACCACCGTGAAGAAACCCTTCGACCCAAGATGAATATCTATGCTCCCTTTAGGTTTCAGGTGGTATTTAATCCATGACTGTAAAGCTTTTCAGTGGGACATAGTCCCATGAACTAAGAAATGATGGCATATGTCCCCATGTGCTCCCTATGCACTTGCAGCTCTGGATTATTTAAAACAACCCTGGGAGTTGTGTCTGTTTTGGGTTTGCAGGGTCCCTTGCTTTTCTTGTCTTTAGTTTCTTGTTTTTTGTCTTCTATCTCTATGTCTTTTGTGCTATATTGATCCATTTCTATGGGTTCTTCTGTTCCCTCTTTCGTACTTGTTTTACCTTCCACCCCTATTTCCCTATCATTTTCTAGAGGCTTCTTGCCTCTGCTGGTCACGACCTCCTTATAGGATGGAGTGGAGTCCCCTCCTGTATCGCCCTTCATAGCGCACTCTAACTACCCCTGTTTTCGTTGGACATTGATCACTCTTCTCTGTTCTGCCTCTCCTGAAATTTCATTAAGAAAATATCGTCGATCTTATGGAGAATCTTAGATGTAAGGAGAGATAAAGAAAAAAATTTCAAGATTTGTAATGATATTAAGGAGGTCAACCATGCATTGAAAAGTGTGATTCCTTCAAATAGTGATGTAGATGACGAAAATATGAGCAATTTTTCATGGTTATTGACATAGCAGTAAAGAAAGCATGTTAAAGAGGCTATTGAAAAAATTAAATTTGCAACTCGATTTTCTTCAAACATAAATAATATCCTAATAAAGAAAGGTGAATTGGGTGCGGTAAAAAATCATGATTAGCATACATTCATTAAGGTAATTATTTGGCGTATATATATTTTAGACATTGGTGAAACATCTTGTTAATCGGTTTTTTTCCTACTAATTTGGGAAAAAATAATGATCAATCATTGTTTTTTGTTACAATATGTTCTACCTTTATCTCCCTTAGAGAAATTTGGCAATAATTTCAAACAAGTTATATACGATCTTGGAAAATACATGAGGTAAGTGGAAATTTATGTGAAAAGTGTAATTTGTTCAATAATTTGTTGTGTCACATATTTTTCACTGCATGTTTTTTTCTTGTCATCATGTACTATATTATTATTTTTTTTGTTGAAGCTTGTAATTTTCTTGATTAATTTGTAGATGGTTGCCATCTAAAGAAATCGATAAAGAAGATATAAAGTATTGGAGAAAATAAATTCCTCTTCTAATGTGTGAAATTCAAAAGTATTTACCTCTGACATTTTTCAATGTACAAGAACACTACCCCTCATGCACCAAGTCAAGGAGTTTGAAAAGTGTGGACCTATGTATACAAGATCAATGTGGATGGTTGAGAGGCACTTGAAATCACTGAAGGCTTTGGTGAGACAAAGAGCATATCTTGAGGGTTCTATGGTAAATAGATATATGGTGTATCAAACCATGGTTTATATTCATCAATGTACTAATGAAATAGGAAAAGGTATTGATATATTGGATTGCATTTGGGATGTCAACTCCATGGATGATTCTTAAGGGTAGCGCCTATTGGGGAAAGGTAGAATGAGAAAATTGAGATGTAAGTAGATAGTAGAGATTTATAACACATTTGACTTTTTTGTTTTTATATATATCGTACTTATTTAATTTGTAGTTTTCTTGTATAATCCATTATTATGAAGGTATAACATGGTAACTAATTATATATATGTGAATTTTTTTATTTTAATATAGTCAGTCGAGAGTGGGATGCAATACATTTATACATTACAAACAATAAATATTGGATGAAGGTGTGGATTGAATGATGCGAAGAAGCTAATAATGGTACATTATAATGGTATTGTGTGTCTTCATTGGTCAAAGAATCTCAAGGTAGTGGATATACCAATCTTACACAGATGGAAATTAATTTAGCATATGGTTTAAAATATTATTAAGCAAGCATATTCACCCATACTAAGATTTTTTACAATTATATTGATGCATGTGACGTGTTTTTTTCATAATTTTCAAATTTTGAAAGTATAAATATGCATTCTTATCAATTGATCATGAATTTTTTATGTGTTTGATGTATTGTAGTTGAAACACCACAACAAGATGTCACATAATGGCCGCAAATTTCACATCGAAAGGTTGGATTACAACAGGAAGGCTTCTGATAGTGGGATAATTGCAGTATTTCAAGTTATCAAAGTTTCCTCTAGAGGTGACAACCATTTAAAAATCTCTGAGAATCGATACTATGGGTATGTGCATGATATACTTGAGTATGACTTTGAATCATTTAAAATAGTTATGTTTGATGTCAAATGGTTTACACTATGAATCCATGAATGTTACCCTAATAGAACTATTATTGAGCATGATAACATATTTACCATGGTTGATACAAGGAATCTTGATCCATGATCAGTTCGATATATTCTTCCAAGCCAATGTGAATATGTATTTTATGTAGACATTCTAGGTAGAGTGGGTTTGTCACATGTTGTTAGATATTATCCTAGAGGAAGGCCCATAAAGTGTAATGTAGCGAAAGAGGATGAAGTTGAAGAAGAAAACGATGTAGAGGAGGAAGGGGTTCATGCAATGTTAGATGAAGATGTCAAGAAGTTCAAGGAATATATTTTAATCAATATAATGTTAATCTAGATGAACTATATGGTATTGACATTGTCTCATATGAATTACTTGAAGAAGTTGAACCAAATATAGAAGAGCATGTTCAAGATGATGATATATATGATAATGATGATGTTGATACAGTGAATCCTTTGTACATGAATTCTAAACTGGGCAATATAGATGATGATATGGATGGGGAGGAATATTAATGATATAAAAATATTGAAAAGTAGATGGTATGTATTTATATGTTTTCAGTTCTTTTTTCTCTTTCGTTCACCTTAAATTTTTATTTTCCTAGTTTTTATGTTTGAATGTTACTATTTTTATTTTAAATATATTTTAGTATATATATTGGGTATTGGGGAATTTAGAGTGATGGAGGGGGGGAGGGGCCATATGAGCTTCCACATTCACATGGTTGGCCTTGTTAACTAGATAATATATTATTCTTGAAACGAAGAGAAGCCCATTTATGTTTATACCATAATTTCCAATTTTGACTTTAGTTATTCGTTAAGAAGATGTACCAGGTGAATTGGGCGATGGGTAAACCAAGAGACATGGTGGTCAGCTAGACATGCAAAGTAATTTCTTCCCATGAATTCCCATGAATTCAGTTCCCACCAGGGTGTCTCATAATGCTTTTTAGAAATTTGACTGAATTAATGTTTAAGTGTTAAAAGTCAGTTTATAATTGATTAATTATGCAACATACGTACTAAAAAATGATAATATTTTAATTTCATTGATGAGCTAATGATTTGTGTTTATTGATTTCCATAATAGGGAAAACACCCGTTCCTTGGACACACCTGCATGAAGGAGATGTGACGGAGCATCCAGGCACACCTGAGGGCACCACGAAATGGACATGCTAGGATATACGCCCTATAGGGGTGCCAATGTAATGAGTTGGTGGATTGACTTGACTCTCTAGGGGGCACCAGCATAAAATATGTAAGGTCATCCCATGACTACCGATGAACATATTTCGTGTCAAGGGGTCTCATAGTGACTTTTGGAAAATTGACTAAAGATATGTTTAGGTGTTAAAAGTTGGTTTATAATTGATTGAATATGCAACATTGTACTAACAAATTATAATATTTATTTATTTATTGATGAGATAATGATTTTTGTTCACTAATTTGCACAATAGGGTGAATTCTTTCACCCTAGGTGCATTTGCATGAAGGTGAGGCACCCACGGGGGTGTTACTATGTGCTAGCTCGCATGCCAGGGCACCCACCCAGCAGGGTTTTTCATGCAACGAGTTGGTGGTTCGACCTGACTTGGCAAAAGGTGCCTACATAAAAGAAGTAATGTCGGCCCATGACTACCCAGAAACAGATTTCCCACAAGGGGGTCTCATAATGTTTTTAGAAAATTAGCTAAATTAATGTTTAGGTGTTAAAAGCCGTTTTATAATTGATTGATCATACAACATGAAAATAACATATGATGATATTTTTTTGTCATTGATCAGACAATGATTTGTATTCACTGATTTTCATAGCAGGGAGGATTACCGCTCCTTGGGCGCCCCCACAGAAAGGAGGGGTACTTGGGTGCCTATGGGGGTGTCGTGTACTAGACACATCAAGGGTGCCCATGCAAGGATTTGGTGGGTTGCCCTAACTTGGAAAGGGGAGCCTGCACAAAAGAAGTAATGTCAACTCATGACTTGCCATGAACAGAGTTTCCAAAAGGGTTTTTCATAATGATTTTTAGAAAATTAACTAAGTTAATGTTTAAGTGTTAAAAGTAAGTTTATCATTGATAGATCATGCAACATGGAAATAAAAAATGATGATGTTTTGTTTTCACTGATGAGCTAATTATTTGTGTTCACTAATTTTCACAGGTGGTTAAACACACATGCCCTAGATGCACCTGCACGAAGGCGGGGCACTCGGGCACCCATGGGGGCGTCACAGACTACGTGTGCGAAGGCACCTGCTTGACATGGGTGCATATTCAACGAATTGGTGGGTGGCCCCGCATTCGAAAGGGTTTCATACACAGAAAAAATAATGTCAACCCATGACTGCCCATGAACAAAGTTCCCACAAGAGGGTCTCATAATGATTTTTAGAAAATTAATTAAATTAATGTTTAAGTGTTAAAATTTATATTATAATTAATTGATCAGGGGGCATGGAAATAAAAGAAATGATATTTTGTTGTCATTGATGAGCTAATTATTTTTGTTCATTGATTTACACAGTAGGGTGAATGCCCACACCCTAGGTGTGCCAAAACAAAGGCGGGGTTCCCGGTCACTCATGGGGGCGTTGCGTGTTGCGAATGCGAGGGCATCCAACTAGAAGGGGCACCCATGTGATGAGTTGATGGTCCAAACCGATTAGGAAAGGGGAACCCACACAAAAGAAGTAATGTTTGCCCATGAATACCCATGAATAGAGTTCCCACAAGGGGGTCTCATAATGATTTTTAGAAAGATAACTAAATTAGTGTTTCAGTGTTACAAGCTAGATTCATAATTAATTGTCATGCAACATAGAAATAACAAATGATGATATTTTATTGTCATTGATGAGCTAATTATTTGTGTTCACTGATTTCTGTAGCAAGAAAAATGTATGCACCATGGAAGCGCCCACATGAAGGAGGGGTGCCTGGGCGACCATAAGGGCATTGCCTGGTGGGCACACTAGGGCAGTCATGTGATGAGATGGTGGGTCAGCCCAACTTGGTGAGGGTTTCTCACACAAAATAAGTAATGGCAGGCCATGACCTACCATGAATAGAGTTCTCACAAGGGAGTCTCACAATGATTGTTAGAAAATTGACTATATTAATATTTCGGTGTTAAAAATTGGTTTATAATTGACTGATCAAGTAGCATGGAAATAAAAATAGTGATTTTTTTTCGTTGATGAGCTCATGATTTTTGTTCACTTATTTGCACAACAGGCCAAATGCTTGTGCCCTGGGCATGCCCACACAGAGGTGGGGCACTTGGCCACCTATGGGCACGCCACTTTCTGGGCACACCAAGGCACCCGGTGCCCATGGGAGTATCACATATTTGGAAAGTAGGGGTGCCCATGCAATGGGTTGGTGTGTTGGCCTGACTTGGAAAGGGGCGCCTATACAAAAGAATTAATGTAGGCCCATGACTACCTATGAGTAGAGTTCCCACAAGGGGGTCTCATAATGATTTTTATGAAATTAACTAAAATAATGTTCCAGTGTTAAAATTCAGTTTATAATTTATTGATCATGCAGCATGGAAATAAAAAATGATAATATTTTGTTGTCATTGATGAGCTAATGATTTGTGTTCACTGATTTGCATAGCATGGAGAACTCTTGTGCCTTGGGTGTGCTCACATGAAGGCGGGGTGGCCAAGCACCCATGGGGATATTGCATGTTGGGCATGTCGGGGCACCCGACACCCATGGAGGTGTCGCGTACTGGGCATGCTAGGGTGCTCACTTGACAGGGGCGCCCATGCAATGAGTTAGTTGGTCGACCTGACTTCGAAAATGAGACCCACAAAAAAGAAGCAATGTCGGCCCATGCTTGTCCATGAACAAAGTTTCCACAAGGGGGTCGCATAAAATTGAATAAATTAATGTTTGGGTGTAGTTGGTTTATAATTGATGGATGCGTCCATAACTTCACATGTCTTGAGAATGGGGCCAAAATTCAAATTTTTTCATTTTCTGAATGTATGCAATGAAATTTCACATGGTTATGGTAGATGCATCCATTGATGATATGGGAGGGATTTGAGACTCAAATACAACTCACAAAAAGAATTCAACAATTAAGCGACAAAATTATATCATATATAAATATCAAGGAGATGAAATTATTTATTAGTATTTACCAAATGTGGGATTATAATGTACTTCATAGTCCATAGGTTTAGAAAACTCCTTACCATTCCATTTGAGAAAACTTCTTACCCTTCATCATCATCTTTGTCATCATTGTCATCATGAATTGCATTGGCCTCATCACCATCATTTGTGTGTCTATAGCTTAGAATTTGATGAAATTTGTATCACTAGAAATCTCTCAATGAGCAGAATATGATGATGGTCTTAAAAAATAGGTTTGATAACATTCAAGGAAGAGGAATTTTATATTTCCATTTCTTAATGTAGCTTAAATGGTTTAGACTACAATGTGTGGGGAGTGTTACACCAAAAGTATAATGAGCCAAAATTTGAAATTTTGAACAACCATACCTTAGTATCTTTCCTAAATTTCCTTAGAATTTCACTATATGAAACATACCAAAACAAATTATAGTGAAAAATACAAGATGTCTTAGTTGAAGGAGAAAATCCATAGGATCATAAACTTTGATTCTAGTTGTTATTAAACAAGACCTTGAACATGATAAAATTCAATGATTAATGATCTACTTTGAAGGGGAATACAAGATTATATCATTTTATTACTAGGTGTCCTTAGTATATATAGAGGATCTGAAGGGTATAATTACAATTAAAGGGTCTATCTTAGCACATTATTATGATAATATAGTTAAAACTCATTATATAAGGTTTTACATGGGTATTTATCTAAGGTTTACCATATTCAATATGTGTCCCAAGTATAACTTACACTTTCCATCCTCTAACACTTCTATGAGGTCTCTTGAAGAATGGCTAGTAATACAATCGAATAATTGTGAAGAATAATCATAAATTAGGACCAGGCATATGGGTTAGAAAACCAATTATAAAGCTCCCAGATTTTGGGCACCTTAAATAGCCAAGTGCACTCTAAAATCAACCATATACATAATATTCAAACAAACAATAAAAACAAATGGAGTGGGGATATCACTTCATGTGCCTCCAATATGACCTAATTCTTGTCTCCTATGTGAGAGGAGAATACTCAACAAGTATTATATGTTATTAATGGATATGTCACTCTAGTATTTTCTAGTTTAAAGTTTATATTCTTTGAGGGATTTCTCTCCAACCTATACCAAGGCCCTAAATCATATTTAAGTTGGTTTGCTATAAATGAAAATATTTTATTTCTTATTAGTTTAGCATTTGATTTATGGTTGTTGTTACTCAACGTAATATGGAATGAAACTTTTATAATGTTAGTGGACTCTTTCCGATCCAAATAACTACAAAATAATGATATAAAGACACTATTTTTCTTTTGATGAATTCCATCCTAAGGAAGAAGTCCCCATTTTTAACTTTTAACAATAAAAAGAGTTGAAAAACGTCACACTCTTAATAATCACTCTAAAACCCAAGGAAATCAAAAAGTTATGATCCAAAAAATCTATGAAGGTACATTACTTGTTACCTAGTCTAAGTAAAGAAAAGACACATCCAACCAACATACAAAAATTTAGGGTGATAAGACAATGGTAGTATCCTAGAGATAATACTCCAATTCACTTATAGAGAGGAAAAAACCCAAACCATTTCTAGAGATATAACTATGACATAAAAATTCTCAAATTCCATATTGATTAAAATAAGAAATGAATACTAACACAACCAAATTAAAAAAATAAAATTCAACACTCTTCCTAGGTCACTACTCACTAGGTAACACACTTGGTAAAGGTAAACCAAGAAATATGCACCGAAAGGAAAAGCAAAGAACCTATAGATTGCTAAATCTAGTTAGGTATGTGAAGAAAAAACTTGTCTGAGAGTGTAGGTAGAGAAATATAATAACTAAGATACCCCTAGGCTTAGTAAAAACCTAGATAAAAAAGAAAAATCAACAAAATTACCAAAATGAGAAGCTACATGCATCATCACGCTATGTTACAAGGAAGAAGGTGATGATCACTTGATGTTATTCATGTAGATATAATTTTTTCATTATTTGCCAAATTGTAGATGGAAATGAAGGAAACAAGTGATTTGTTTTTTAAATTTTGGATCAGTTTATTAGATCCAATAGATTTGATGGCACAGAAAAAGGTGAAATCATGAAGTCATGAAATATAAAATATTGAAAAAGTAAAAAAGAAAGGAATTAAAAAGAATGAGAATGAATCTAAAGATATATCCCTTGTGGATTCATCACTTCTATTATGAGGAAAATCTCCCCATTGTTAGGTGTTTATTTTCCATAGATCTACCCAAATTATATGAAAAAAAAGTAGATAAATAATTGCTTGTTTATCTGTGGATTTAATACCCCAAACCCTTTGACATACAAGGAGAACTAAAGCGAGGAAATAAGTGCATACCTTTATGTGAAGTATGTGTTTATGATCTTAATTAATATAGTTGTTGAAGACCCTAATGCAACTCCTAAAAATCCTTCTCTAGCACCCTATAGCTATATCATACACAAAATGAATATAAAACATCTGAATAATATATTTCCTAACAATAAAAGTGTTCGAGACATTATAAATCTAATTCAGATTGCTCAACAAAACACATATTTGGATACACAATGCATTAGACATTATATATTGGAGGAGGAAAAAATGAAATTTATATTTAAATGAAAAATTATATTACTGATACCTTTAGAGGCATTGCAACCCATCCAAACTCTTTGAATTCATTCTTCTTAGATCATACCCATAAGAAAACTAACTATATATGCAAGCTAAATACAAGAAGGGCTCTTTGAAATCCTGCAACATGTAGTTACATATGTTCTCTATCCTCTTCTACCTTTTGAATGTATTCCTTAGGTAGACATGGCATGGACAAATATAGAAGATAGTCCATTAGATACAGTAATTCAACTCAATCAATATGATCTCTTTGAAAAGGGACAAATATAGAAGATTTAGAGGGTCATCACATTTTTCCATGGTACAACTAGTGATCATCACCCCTATTAGAATGCAAGGACTGATAAGTCACTTATTGTCAAATCAACAGGGGAAATGATCTACTCATTTCCATTTTCCTAAGGTAAATCAATATTGTATCAGCATAATATCCTCAATGAGTCCTTCAAGCAAAATATAGGATGACAAATAAGGCTACAACAAGATTTATTTTATATTTTCTCTATATTTCTCCATGATTATCTACACATATTGAATCTGTAGACTTCATAACCATATATTATAATATGAATTATGAGATTCTAAAAGAGGATTTTATTCTTATCCCATAATCAAAGTATCGTTCAGTTACAGCTAGTTTCAAAACCATAATTTTATTTCGACCCTACGTTTATTCTTTCCTTAATGGTATTGTTTTAGTTAAGCATTTGATGAATATAAATTATGAGATATTTGTATGAAGTCACTTCCTCCAAGCTATTTTTGTCATATGAAAAAATAGTGTATGTAATATTTTTCTATTCAATTATCATAACCTTCGTTCTATTAGGGTTAATAGCCATACCCATACAAGAGCAAAATTTATTGAATACTTTTAGTTTTTTTTATAGTATTGTAGGGACTTATTGCCATAAGAAGTATATAATAAACATGAAGGGAAAGAATGATGATGATATCAATGAGAGCTATGCTGACACAACTTGTTTCTTCCAAACAAGCCTCTAACTTCTTAATGTGTGCCAACAATGATAGGTGACATGAATCTCATATTTTTATTCACTACTATATTGTAATTGTTTCTTCCAACCAACTCTCATGTTCCTAAACATGAAAATATGTTCTCTTGCAATATTATTCCAATAGTTCTCAACTCAAGAGGAACTTTCAACTTTACTAACTTATTCAAAAGTTTATTCATGGGTATTGGGCCAAATATTTTGTAAATTCAAAGAAACAACAAAGGATATTAGTCTAATTATTGTGACACTCCTCTGGAATGATCCTAAGGATAACAAGGTGGTCTATAGTTGAATTATAGTTCTTAAACCTAGCTCGTCCTTTAGTTATTTTTCCATGTCTTTCTAGTAATATGTTAATCTTATTTTCTAAATTAAATTCCATATAATTTGGCTATAAGGGGGTTACTCATAATGGTCGTATACTTAGAGGGATTTCTTATCTCCACTTTTAAAAATAGCTATAATGAGGCTTTGGGTTTATGGTTTAGGGAATCCTTGTCTAAGTGAAAAATGAAAGAGCCTTGGTATGTGAGGGAGGAGGATAGGCCCTGCAATTTTAATATTTCTTCTAGGTTTTTGATGCGGTGATAGACCTGCCAACATTAAGGGGATCTCCCTCATATCAAGTCCCAATTAGAACTCACACTATTTGGTGTAGGAGTCCCATCCTGTTTGATGGGCCGATTTCCATTATCTTAAAGATATGCCTTAGCTCTTGCTTGTTAGCACACTAGAGTGGTTTTCTTTTCCTTTGAACAATGAGGTTCGCGTGCCTTGTGAGTGCTTAGTTCCAGTAGTGTCAAATTTATTTCACTGTAGAGGGAGAGGGTGTAAGTGAGTCTTAGGTTGAAAGGGAATAGCCCCAACTCTGCTAGAGACACACAACACAACATGACATGCACAACTTCTGATAGAGTAGTCCACATAGATGCAGAAGTCACAAACACAAGGTGAACATATAGCACATACAACACCCAATAGAATAGTCCACACTAGTGCGATGGGAATTATAACAAGTTTATGAGAATGAATATGTCGAGTGTCTAGTGGGATAAACTACAATGAAAAAGAGAATGTTAGCAACTAATACAACACATTTCCAATAGCATGTGTACTAGAACAACTGAAATAGTTGAACTGTCTTAATATAGGTTAGAGCAACATGCGTTACAAGCGTCCAAAGAATAGTCTTACAAACAAATATAATACATGTGTGAAAATGTGTTGGCCTATTAACAAGCTTTTGGATTAAGCGAAAGTTCCAAGACACATCCGTAAACCATTACGTCACTAACTTTGATAGTGGGGCGTTGGAGCCACTGCTCGCTCCTTAAAGAAAATATTATAGACTCTCAAGGCTATGTGGGAGGAGCCAGGTTGAAAAAGTCCTTTACATGTACAAATGAGGGGTATATATAGCCAAGGGTGAATTTGAACATGGTGACTATTCAAATTCCCTCATGACTCTTTGACTTACATGACTCTTCAACTTTACATGACTGTTCAACTTTGCATGTGGGTCTCTTTGAATTCCACATTACAATACATTGATTACAACAGTATGTCCCATAGTAGTGATGTGGCTGAGATGACTCATAGCATGACTTGACATGACAGAGCTAGTATGTTCATGCTGCTCACAATGTCCATGTCGAGTTGCAGTGTTGCTAAGTGATGAGTGTTCTCTTGGTGTATCATAGCTTCACCTCCACATGGCAAGGTGTGCGAAGTCTTCGATGGTCTTGGTGTTCACTTGATAGTTCATGCATGCATATGTGTTTCCTTTGATTTCTTCTTGGTACCCTTCATGTGCTCGTTTGTTTGCGAACAAGTCTCCTAGCACGCGTCCTCGTTCATCCCGTTCGTCGTCATGCCATGTCTCATCCATGTACCTGTATCTGTATTCACTCATGACGAGACGACATCAAATCTAGAAATATCTTAGTCTACTATGATGCATTATCTTTTGCTTTTGGATGCAGGTGACTAGGAGAGAGGACAAGGCTTTGAAACTGCGTAGAGTACATTTTAGGTTGGGATGCAAGCTTCAGGCACTGCCAATGAAAATTTCACAGAGGTCACTTGGAGGCTGAGATGGGAAATCTAGATCAATAGTCGCTGTCTATGAGATCTGGCTCAGTTGGAGGGTAGATCTGCACAATTGTTTTAGGGAGATAGTGCAGGCTTTAGGGGGACACTGGCAGTGAAAAAAGCACAGATTCTCCGAAGAGGCTGGTAGCGGGTTGCAAGGGGCTACTGGACAAAACTTTGTAGAGATAGGAGGCATGCTTGTAGGACATCCCTGCATAGTTTCTAGGATGAGCAGGATGTTGGGCAGCTCGAAGGGAGCCCATGAAAACTGCACAGTTTTTAGGAGGAGGAGCAAGCTGACTATCATGGTGGATGGTTAACAGAACAACGCAAATTTTGAGGTCATTGCAGTGACAAGTAGTCAGTGTCTGTCCGACATGTCTGTGAAATTTATTTAGTTAGCAGAGGCAGGAATGCTTGGCAACTTCTGTGCAATTTTTTGGACGAGTGAGGCCCGGGGTCACTGCCCAATCAAACTCTCTAGTTAACCAGCTGGAGGCTTGATGGATTTTCTTGCGGCCAATGCATATTGAGATGGCTTACTAAGAAATTTAAGCATTGTTCTGGGTGATAGTCAGTCGGGCTGACTCCAGGATTTCTCAATGCATACTTCCTAGGAGGCAACCTCAAGCTCTGCAAAATTCTGGGTAGCAGTTGATGATCACTGAGAGATGAGACTATGCAGTGAAGCTCAACGAGAGTCCAGCTATTGGAGTGTGGTCTAGTCACCATAGTTTTCAACAAAATGACGAAGTGTGTGAATGAGTGACTTCGTAAATGCATGGCCTTGTGAACAGACACTCACCATGACATGAAGATAAGACACCTCGAACCATCAAGACAACATACACTCAGTGTGACTAACTGACGGGTGCGAGCAACAAGCATTACACTTGTGATAGATCATTGAATGAACACGATAACACTTGCACAAAAGTACTAAATACATCATGTGTGAGTGAGATAGATGTTTACATAGAAAGCACAACTCAAACACAACCTTCAACATCACTGGAATAAGGTTGCAAGCATGACATATCAATCAATATGCCGAAGATGATAGTTAGTCAAACAAGTGAAAAGGAAGCAAGATATGTAGAAGAAACTCATAAAATGACTTTTTTTGTTTGTGCAGATACATGTTATTGAGTACTTGAAGAGTCTTGTAAAGTCAATTAAGAGGTGTACTTCGAAAGGTATTATTTACTTACCATACTTACCCTCAAGATGATCATGCATCCGACGGAGTTTGCATGTGGTCCTGATCTTTTCCATTACTTGGTTCCTTGGTCCTTCTCCTCAACTCCTTGGAAGTGACTTCAACATGTGACCTTTCCCTGTAGTCACTGAGAGGTAGATCTGCACAATTTTAGTGAACATTGACTACTGATAGAATGAGGCCTTGAGAGGCCCGTCTACACAGTTTCTGCATGCAAGATAGATAGGGCAGCTTGAACAACACTGCACAGTTTTGAGGCATACGATATTGTTGTGGGATGGGGTTCTTGGGAGGACACCTCTACACAATTTCAGAGTGCAGTGCAGCTAGACTTCCCTACACATTTCTGGAGAGCAGTGTTGGCTTCCTAACTACTTTGCACATTTTTGGAGGGCAATGTTGCCTGGGGTCTCTGCGGGCTACAAGATTTTAGTAGGCAAGGGAGGTTGCTATCCTTGTGGGCTACAGGGTTTCAGTGAGAAAGGGAGGTTGGTGTCTCTACGCACTACGGTGTTTCAGCAGGCAAGTGAGGAATATTTATGGTTGGAGAAGCAAAACACACAATTCTAGGAAGCTAGATGAGGCTAGGTTGCTCAGGAAAATGGCTAAGTTTTAGATAAGTGAAACATATGTAAACATTAATAGGACTTGACTGTGATCACGTACGAACACTTAGTGACACAACATAGACTGTCCAAAATAAATAAGACACACTTTTCTTGATGCAACAACCTTTGTGACATGAGTGCATGAAGTGAGTGCAAAACATGTCTATGTGATGACAACCACTCATGCGCAGATGCCTTCCCTTCAAGCAAAACAAAATTCCCTTTGCATGACAAACAACAACCCCTATGCCTAAAAATGACACATCTTTCATAAAGATGAGAATGTGGACAACTCTAGGATCAAGGAGGGGAGCTTGAAATCATCAGCTTACCAATAAATGACCAAGGATGACCAATCACAGGATCTAAGGTAGGCTTCGAAATTTACATGCAAGCCAAAATTTTGGAGGGTGTTGTAGCTACGAAAACACTTGGTGACACAATGGTAGAACTCCAACTCTCTGTATGGACCTTATTTCATGAAAAGCAGGTATAACACTTCCGGAAGTATTGTTTTATTACTTGATCATCGTGGTTCCCACACTAGATTGGTTGAAAGATGTAGTCCCTACCATTCTCTTGATCGGTCAACACACATTCCAAGCCAACTCAACTTAGTTATTTTGATTGGGGATGAGGGGTCTATTAATGCGTAAGTAATATAATTGACAGAGTTTAAGTTTTATCTCTAGTGTTGCTCTGCTGCTAGCAGGCCTAGACAATACCCTGACAGAGTCATGCAGGAACACAAGCATCACTTTGTTGCTAGTGAGCTTGGTTAGTACCCAGGTGGAGTTACTTGCATCATCTCTCTATGCAGGAAGCCTTTCTCTTCTTTCGCCTTATTCATTTTTCAATTTTTTTTCAAAAAGCTATGTGTAGGCACTTATTTATTTCAGAGGTGGAAGAGGGATCCAAACTTATTGAGAGCAGAAGAGGTAGTTCCTTTAGAGAAGTATGTTATGTATACCTCTAACATACTTGTTAAGGTTTCCCCCTCACCTTACTCTATTTGACTAAGATGACAAGGGTTAACCCAAACGAACCGATTAGAGTAGGTGGTGCTAGTTAACAGTGTAAGCTTTGTGTTTTCACTAAAACTTAATCTGAACATAACATATTTTCCATCAAGGAATAATAAACTGAATACAACAAGTTATTTATAAAGAGAGAGGACAACAGATAACTTGATGTTGATAGCTATACAAATCCTCTTATATTTTCCCAGCTTGTCTCAAGATCCAAGCACAGTTTCACAAGAGGATAACCTACGGGTACCAGTGAGAAAATAAATTAAAAGGCAAAAAGTAGAAGTAAAGTGAGAGAAAAACAAGTAATAAAAGCAAGCAAGCAAGCAAACCAAAAAGAAAAGCAAAGAAAGAAGTAAAGAATACTCCTACTCATATGCTAAATAGTGCATGGGCCTAGTCACATGAAGTGATATTTCCAATGCAGCTATTGGTGCATTGGCTAGTCCATGTTGGTGAAGGCATGGTTCGCGAGAAGCATGGTCAAATGAACCAACAAACATGAAAGATATAACAATGAAGACCAACACACTCTAAGTTTAAACACGTCCACAGAAAAGAAAAAAAGTGAAAGCACAATACAAACAGTTTGTGGACTTACCATGGTGTTATGATACACTGTGTACAGATGATAAGCATATGCACTCTCTTGACTGTGACATACAAGAAAACATGAGAAAACAAGAAAAATTACGCCTTGCAAGTGTGCTTGTTGTGAATGATTCCTCCAATGCGTAAGTAAGGGTATCATGTGATTCCGGTGGAGGAAGTGAAATATGCGTGTTAGGTTGATTTTCAGTGCATACAGATGAATGATGAGGAGCCTTTGGTGTTTCAAAATTTTTCTAATTGGAAGTAGAACTATCCTCAGGACAGTGAGGGCATGATATAATCATTAGCCCAGGCTGAAATTCCTCAATAGCCTGCGGGGTTTCCACTCGGTGGATAGATAGATCATCAGAGACCAGTGGCTTAGACAAATTAATAGCGAGTGAATCAACATCATGATAAAATTAAGACGTATAGAGATCACGACAACCATGATCAGAAAATTCGGGATGTTCATTGGCATCCTCATGATTTGATGAATCATGCAAAGGGGTAGATGAGAAACAAGGATGTTCACCCTCTGTGTTTTTAGAAATGGCAGATGGGATGGAATTTCAGAGGAAGATGTGCCCTCTCCACAATGTAATGATACACTAACATCCGATGTGTCTTGTCAACGATCGAAAGTAGAAACATTTGGAAATGAGTTTTCACAAGGTAATGAAAAGAGGTAGAATCACAAGGGATGTCAAGATAGAGTAGATGAGGCGCAGGTGGAAGGGATTCATCCTTCACCGCAGATTCTTCTTCAGATTCCTGCACACATTCATCATGAATGATAGTGTAGGTTCATTGCAAAACACCAACTCTATCGACAACTTGATCCTTGTTCACAACATGTGCGGAGTCTGGAACAGAAGAACACAAGACCGTACAATCTGGAGGATCAGTAGAACATAGAGATAGAGGTTGACGTAACAAGTCCACATGACAACCAGTAATCTTGCAAGCCAAATCTATGTAGATATCAAGAGCGGGTGGGGTAGGAGGATGTGATAGTTTAATAGATGTGGACGCACCGTCTCCCACCTTGCACTGTGGTGGTGGAGTTGTTTGATGAGGGGAAGGCAGATAGTCACTTGTGACAACAACTGTGTCTGCTTGTGATTGTGCAACTCCATCACCGAAGTATGCTGGGAGGAGTTCGAATGATTCTAAGAGTTGCGTATTTTCATATATGTAAAGAAGATGGTTAAATCTTCCATTGAGTAATTCCCAATAAATTTCATCTTTAGCAAATAGACATGCAAGATTACAAAAGTGCATGTAAAATTGTTCAATGGATTCATCAAGTGCTTTCCTTAATTTTAAAATTTATTTGTTCAGTGCTTTACGGTCAAAATGATTGAAAGAATGGTCTATATCTATGATTAGATGATGGAAAGAGTTAATAGATTTTTCGGGTAGTGTGGTATACCAATGCAGTGGCTTCCCTCGAAGCGTGTATGAGAACAACACGCGGGTCATGTAATCTTCAAAGATTTCATGCCTTTCATAGGATCCTACAATGCCAACCGCGTGTCTAACCAAGGCTACTTGGCCTCCATGATCATATGTTTTACATGACAAGTTATTCCAAAGCTCTTCTGAGATTTAAAAGTTGTTTCCATAAGACATACACTCTAGAAGATAAATTATGTGTTTAGTCATGATAAGTATGCAAAGATTCAAAACAGATTACGAGCACTCAGCTTGTTATTTGGTCCTCCTTCTAGCGCCAGAAATGTTGACGGTGCTAGACCCACCAACATTTGGGGGATTTCCCCAGTATTAAGTCCCAACTAGACCTCACACTGTTTGGTGTAGGAGTCCATCCGACACGATGGCCTGGCTGCCATTATATTAAAGATATGCCTTATCTCTTACTTGTTAGCACATGAGAGTGGTTTACTTTGTCTTTGAATAATGCGGTTCACGTGCTTGGTGAGTGTTTAGTGTCACTTATGTCAAATTTCTTTCATTGCAGAGGGAGAGGGTGGAAGTGAGTCTCAAGTTGAAAGGGAATAGTCCCAACTCTGTTAGAGACACATAACACAACAAGATATGCGTAGCTTCTGGTGAAGTAGTCCACATGGTTGCGATAGTCACAAACACAACTTGAACAGATAACATGTATAACACTCAACGGAATAGTCCACATGATTAAGACAACATTAACAATTGATACAACATATTTCCAATGTACTAGAACAACTAAAATAGTTCAACTATCTTAATACTAGTTAAAGCAACATGCATTATAAGCATCCAAAGAATAGTCTTACAAATGAATACAATACAAGTGTGAAAATGTGCTAGCCAGTTAATAGGCTTCTAAATTAAGCGAAACTTCTAAGACACATCCATACACCATTACATCACTAACCCTGTTAGCGGGGTGTTGGATCCAGTGCTTGCTCCTCAAAGAAAATATTACAAACTCTCAAGGCTATGTGGGAGGAGCCAAGGTGAAAATTCCTTTGCATGTACAAATGAGGGGTATATATAGCCAAGGGTGAAACTAACCCTTGTGATTGTTCAACTTCCCTCATGACTATTTGACTTACATGACTATTCAAATTTACTTTTGGGTCTCTTGGAATTCCACATTACATTACATTGATTACAATAGTATGGCCCATAGTAATGATGTGGCCGACATGACTCATGACATGACTCAACATGATAGAGCTAGTATCTTCATGCTACTGACGGTGTCCATGTAAATCTGCAATGCTGATAAGTGATGAGTATGCTCTTAGTGTATCATGGCTTCACCTTTGCATGGAAAGGTGTGCGAAGTCTTCGATGGTCTTGGTATTTTCTTGATAGTTCATGCATGCGTATGTGTTTTCTTTGCTTGCTTCTTGGTACGCTTCGTGTGGTTCGTTCACAGATAAGTCTCCTAGCATGCACTCCTTATTCATGTGCATGTATCTACAATTGATCATGACAAGACGACATCAAATCCACAAATATCCTAGTCTACCATGATGCATTATCTTTCAATTTCATATGTAGGTGATGAGGAGAGAGGACAAGGCTCTGGAATTGCACAGTTCACATTTTAGGTCAGGATGCGAGCTCTGGGAACTGTCAATAAAAATTGCACAAAGGTTACTGGGAGGCTGAGATGGGAAATTCAGATTAGCAGTGATCTTTTGCGAGATCTATTTCAGTTAGAGGGTAGATATGCACAATTTTTCCATGGAGATAATATAAGTAGTAGGGGGACAATGGTTGTGAAAACTATGCAAATTCTCCAAGGAGGATGGTAGTGGGTTGCGGGAGGCTGCTAGTCAAAACTACGTAGAGGTGGGAGGTAGGCCTATAGGGCATCCCTACACAGTTTTTGGGATGAGTGGGATGCTAGGAAGCTAGGAGATATCCCATGAAAATTGCATAGTTTTCAGGAGGACCAGCATGTCGACCCTCATGGTGGCTGGCTGACAGAACTGCACAAATTTGAGGATAGTGTAGTAACAGACAGCGTGTGTTTGTCTAGCATGTACGTTATGAAACTAGCTCACAAAAAGATAGAAAAGATAGATGAACGCCTTAGAATTTAGCCTCTTCGAGAGGACAACCTCCTTTCCATTACACAAATGAATAATTCTTGGATGATTCAAATGACCAAACCTCCCTTATATATAAAGGATTCTAAGGGGTCATAATATAATCGAGCCGACATAGTAGTAATAACATACGGGCACAAAAATAACAATAGTGGGTTTCTATGGGGCATATTAATAACAATATGGGGACAATAGGTGCACAATAATAATAATAAGGGATATAATGACAATAGTAATGGGGGAATCACTAGTACTATAGGGGCCTAACATGCCATTCTCCTTCCGAAAAGCGTTGTCCTCAATGCTTGAGTAGTTCTCGATGCTTCTGTATAAAATTCTCATCCTCCCATGTGGAATATTTAGTGGATAAGTTCTTCCATGTGATGAAATACTCCGAAATTGATCGATTTCATAGCTGTCAAGTTCTTGTTTCTATGACTACTTCCAGTTCCAATATGATTTTTCCTTCCTTCTCAAGTTCTAGCAATATTGTTTGAACTGGGAGCTTGTCATGTATAACCTTCTTTAAACATGAAACATGTAAAACTGGGTGCACTCGACAAGCTACTTGAAGCTCCAATTTGTATGCCATAGTACCAATCTTTTGCTACACCTTGTACGGACCATAATACTTTGTTGATAATTTATTATCCTTTTTAGCTTGCTTGAGGGAAATCTGTTTATATGGTTGTAGCCATAGGAATTCCCAGTCACCTACATCAAAACTTTCGTTGCGATGTTGATCTGCCTGTTGTTTCATTCTATTATGTGCCAATGTGAGGTTATCCTTTAAGAGTTGGAGAACTTGTTGTTGATGCTCAATGTGATGTTCCACTACTTGAACCTTAGAATTTTCTCTTAAGTATGATATGATGGATGGTGGATGATATCCATAAAGTTCCATAAATGGGGTCATTTTTGCTGCAGTATGGAAGGAAGTGTTATACCACCATTTAGCCAGAGGAAACCATTTGTCCCATTGTGTCTGTTTATTAGATATAAAGCAATGAAGGTATCCTTCAAAACATTTGTTTACTATCTCATTTTTCCCATGAGATTGAGGATGATAAGATGAACTATAAGCTAATTGAGTACCAAGACAAGAAAATAATTTTGTCCAAAAATTTCCAGTGAAAATGGGATCTCTGTTTCTTACAATAATCTTTGGGTTTCCATGTAGCTTTTGAATTGTTTCCATAAATGTAGTAGAATGTTAGGATCCCACCCTAACCCCCTTATCTATGTAATGGGACCACGTCTTAGTCAAGAGTCAATAAAGCCCATATTAATAATTGTAAGTGGTTAATCCGCAATTAATAACGGAACCACAGTTAGTTGCAAATGGGCCGTAGTATTAGATAGATGGTATTAGTAATACGCGGTATTGGCCTGTGG
>APFE030275849.1:205880-240845 GCA_000404065.3 Pinus taeda | reverse complement strand
AAATTTATTGTAACCTTTATAACTATTTTTATTAATATTGGTAAGTCTTTTTATTAATATTTATAAGTTTTTTTACTATATAATTCACGATCTCTCTGCGGTAATAGAAAAACAATCCAGGCACGTACGTCTGCAGTCCGGCTTGCTGATATCAGGTGCACACATTCCTTATATTTTTCTAATACATATCTGCTCATATATATATATATTTTCAAGTATGAATAATTCATCACAATTACCAAAGATTGCCAAAGGTAGACCTAGCACAGTTACTCTACAGAGCCTCTACGAGTATATAGAGTCTTTAGAGAAATGTAGAGAAGAAAGAGAAGTCAAGCTACAAACAGAGTTAGTAGCCATGCTGGAAAATAAATTCACATCTCTTGAAGACAAGATCCAAAAACAAATATAAAATAAAATAGAAGTATTGGAGAATAAGATGGAGGCAATGGAGACTAGGTTGCAGGTTATAGAAAAACAAAACTAAGATATGAACCAAACATCCCAGCAAGTAGATGATGATACTTTAGAGAGTCTTAAAATGAAGGACATGATTAAAGAGCTAGAAGAAAAAGTTAATAGCCAGGTAAATTAAATATCAAACCAATTAAAGATGAAATGAAAAAATTGATAGAATTAGACCATGAGTGTAACAAAAGGGCCTTGAACCTTATAACCTTCGATTTGAAAGAGGAGGTAGACTAGGATACTTTAGCCATAGGCCAGACAGAATTACATAACAGGTTACAAATTGAAAGAATGTGTCTCACAGAAGCAACAAGGTTGGGAAAACTAACTGAGAATAAACGAAGGCTGATCCGAATAAAGGTGAGCTCTACTTACCATAAGTATGACATACTTAGTAAAACCTCAAGTCTAAAAGGAACGGGAATATTTATAAATGAAGATCTCATTCCAGAATATCAAGCTAAATTGGGAAAGGAGGTTCAAAAGGTAAAGGAAGCTAGGAAGGAAGGAAAATGGGCAATAATCAGAAATAGAAAAGCCATTATTTGAGATAGAAACCGAAAAGATAATAATAAATAGCAATTCAACATGCTCCAGATTCTTTCTTGGAACTATTAGGGCTTTCCATGGAACAAAGGCCCCAAGCTAAGTTAGATCTCGAATGATGTTGATATTATTTTTCTTGTTGAAAATTGGGAGCAAGAAGAATCTAAGGTCCCTAACATAGATGGATTTACATTATGGTCTACTTGGAATAAGCGATCCTCCTTAGAGGCATTGGGGGTATAACTTGTTACATTAAGAAGAAAATCTCTCCCCATGCTAGGATTTATAAAAACGACCCTTACAACCAATATAGTTGGATAGAAATTACTGACATTTATGATAAAAATACCTACATAGCAATCTGTTATTCCCCCCCATCAATTCTAACTTCTATAAGAAAAAGAATCTAGATAAAAATAGTCCTTATAATGGTTTAGAGAATAATATTTCTAGCCTAATGAATGAAGGCAATATCCTTTTAATGGGTGACTTTAATGCTCGAACTTCAAGAAACCAAGCTATTCTTCTAAGCAATCATTCCAACCCTAATCCTCTTTGGTTAGATGAAGACCTTCCTCTGGCTATCTGGTACAAAAGGAGCTCTGAAGACCTTGGGCAGAATTTGTTTGGGTTGGAGCTAATCAAGCTCTGTAGTGCTCAGGATCTCATGATTTACATCGGTCTAAAGAAGTGGCCCAATTCTAGCTAGATGACCTGCATCCATGGGTTTGGTAGCAGCGTGGTGGACTATGTTATCTCCGACCTCCCTCTATACAACGAAATAACAAATTTTGACATCTTGAACGACCATGAGCCTGAATATGATCATAGGCCTTTACTTATAACTCTCAATTTTGTCATGCATAGAGATCTCATAGAAGATAATCCTTATAGCCAAAAGAAGTTAATCTTTGATAGAAATAGAAAAGATCTCTTTCTAAATGAATTGAAACCTAATTTTCTTCCTTTATCGAGTATAGACAACATAGAAGATCTCTATCATAATTTTACTACAACCCTCTCATATTCTATTAACAAGTTCTCAATTGAAGCTTCAAGTAATAAAAGAAATAGCAAAACCAACCCATGGTATGACAAAGATTGTAAAAGTGCGAGGAGAGAAATTAAGGAAGTTGTTGATGAATCTCTTAAAATTGGCAAGATAAAAATATACAAAGCCCTAACTAAAAGGAAAAATAGGCATTATATTCATAAAAGACAAGAGAATCTCTTACACCTCTCTAAGGTAGCTCCTAAGATTATGGAGGCAGATTCTAACTTGGAAAGCTAAAGATAATAATAAAATTGCTTTACACGACTGGAATTCCTATCTTAAAAAGCTTTATGAATCTCAAAATGTCATGGATAACTTTGAAACCCTACTCACAATGAAATAAGTTTTCTCATTAGAAGACACTGATTTTGGGGTTAATCGCTTGGTTAATGGGAAAGCTAAGGACATTGAAGGTTACCAGGCGGAAATATTAAAAATTGGAGGTCCTATCCTCATCCCCCACATTCACAAGCTTTTCAATCAAGTGGTTAAGCAAGGGTTCCCTAAACCATAGACTCAAAGCCTCATTATCCCTATTTTTAAAAGTGGGGATACAAATAACCCCTATAATTATCAGACAATTATGATTAGCCCTCTCCTAGCCAAGTTATATGGTATTATTTTGGAAAGGAAGTTGAGCATATGGCTTGAAAGTGAAGGTAAGCCGGCTAAAGGCCAAGCGGGTTTTAGAAATCATCGCTCAACAACAAACCACCTCGTTACGCTTAGGATCATTGTGGAGGAATGTCACAATGATAAATCCATTTTTTTTTGTTGCTTTATGGACTTTAGAAAGGCTTTCAATACGGTTCCTAAAAACAACCTTTGGAACAGATTAGAAGAGCTAAAGGTTACTTTTAAGTTGAGAGTTGCCGCTATAAGGTTATACAAGAATGTAATTGCCAAGTTAAAGAGCAATGAGGGGTGGTCGAAAGATATTAAGTGTAATATCGGAGTTAAAAAAGATTGCCCTCTCTCCCCTACCCTATTTGGAATTTACATCGACAAGCTAGAAGGTTGTTTAGAGGAATTAGGATGTGCTGACACGATCTTAGCTAGGATAGTCATCATCATTCCTCTCTACGCTGATGATATTGTTCTTCTCGCAAGGTGCCCATTTGATCTTGATAATTAACTTAGACTTTTTAAGGATTTCTGCTCTACCTGTAGAAAATTCGTGAATAATATGACACTTATTCACAGAGATTATCCTGATTATACACTATTGCAGAATGCATGCATAATAGATAATCTCATCTACCATTGATCATCAATTTTGCGGAATTAGAAACAATTGCATGTGAACATAGAAGCATCAATCACACATATCAACACAGTATTTCACTAGGGAAAGCATCTCGCTAAAAACACCAAACTATCTGTATATTATATTGATTGAGAGCATGTAACAATACATAGTAGAATACTCCTCACAAGTACTCAGTACTATCTCCACCTATTACACACAAACTAGCTTAGATCTGAATCAATCACTGGCTCAAATCTCCTCCGCTGCTTGCCTGCCTCCACTGCGCAATCCTGCATGAGAATAGATGAGAATGACACCAAATGTGTGATCCAAATTTTTATTTCCCTTGGATATACCACACAATCCTCATTGGCAATACTCAATCCATGCATGTACAAATCTCATGCACAACTATAGTCACAACTGACAGCTGTCTTGCCCTTTCACTCACCTCTAACACTTGTCTCCACTGAACTGTCCATGTACTGAGTTAACTGATGTATTCTTTAGTTGCTTTATGAGTTAATAATTAGTGAATTAATTAATAACTAATTCACACCACTCAACACTTAGTCTGTTGATCAGTTAGACTAAATACAACTAGTTCAACTAAGTCAAATTGAACACAACTCCATCAACTGCTCATCCAACTCCACAAGAACTCAATCACTGAATTTCTAACTGAAGTCCTTCACGCAATAGCTCAAGTAACCCATAAGAACCACGTATTTCCTTCTGGCATCTGCATGTGCCACATCTGTAGCTCGAACTGAAGTGCTCCAAGAGAATAAGATAATGTTTATAGTCCAAATATTATTAAGAGCTAATAATATTTGATTGTTCTATTTTTAGCCTGGCAGTCTAAAATAGACTCCGCCCATATGTCTAAAAATAGAGGTCCATCTATTTTTACCAACATGACCAATCATCCACAAATAGCATCCTGCAACTCATAGACCATGATCCATATGTCTAAAAGTAGACATAGTCTAAAAATAGACTTTGCGCCAAAAATAGCCAGCGGGCCCACTTAGTGAAGGCGACTTCTTTTCACTAAGCTCCATCATCTTGTTTCATTTTCAACTTGTACGTTTCACAAAAGGCATTGGGACAAGAAAAGAAATCTTGCAGTACTGGTGCTTTTACGTAATCTAACAAACTAGTGTGCTAAAGGTAACGATACGTCGGTGCATTAAATGTGAATCACACTAGTGCATGAAATGTATACCTTCCTGATGCATCTTTATTTTACAAATGCACTGAGATACCATTTTTTATTATTATAAATATCATTGTTGAAAAAATCATATTCGAAGCAGTACACATTAATATACGATGTCCCCATATCTTTTCTTTTTTTTAGAAAGATCAACTTGTGACATTGCAATTATTGTGATTTTTAAAATCCATTATTCATCAAAAAATCGACATATATCATATAACAATATTCATATAAATTAAATTTTGATTAGTGCATTTGTATATGATGTTTGGATTAATTTTTTATATTATCAGATTTCACATCTCTTCATTATAATATTTAATCATCCATATATTTAGTCAGTGGTGTAACATTTCAGAGCGACATTAGACATCACAATAGAATAAATTAAAACGCATTTTATTATATATGAATCAAAGGCTCTTTGTCATACAAAATGTGATAGTTATTAATAACCCCTCGTCTTTCAATTGGTACACTATGTCCATTACATTAAAATGTCTGATTTTCACACAATTATTTCAAAAAATATAATGACTTGCATTGATATCCAAATAGATCATCATTCTTTGTTGGAATTGTTATCAGTGTTTGAGCTACTTCCATGACTTGGGTTATTTGGATGAATGTTTTGTTTATTACATCGATTATTTTCATCTTCTTCAAGTTCCATCTACAAACATAAAAGTAGCATGTAATGAGTATATCTACATCCGTGAGAATAATGAAAATTGAAATAAATAATATACATCAATGTAATCGAAAAGAAATGTACCATACCAAGAAGTGAGTCCTGAATTATACACATTTTTTCAAAACCAAATATCATGCCTTGTTTCAATAACTCTTTTGTTGGTGTAGTTCCATACTTTGTTTCCTACAAATTTTATATCCTCTAATAAATCATATAGATTTAATATAAAATATTTTTTTTATTCTATTAATTATAAAATCAGAGAAGTAAAACAACATAGATACTTACAAATTCCACAATTAATTTTTGATATTCCAACATATACTCACAACCCATATTTAACCCAATGTCAATTAATTCTTCCAATCGCTCTTATTTGTATGTTAGCACTTATTTGAAGGCATTCAAGGATGGTTGTTGTAAAACAATTTAAAATATACAAAAATAAAACCTTAATTTGTTATAAGGAGATATTAACAATTACTCACAAACTTTGATATCAACACTTTTCTTCCTTCTTGTCCTATTTTATGTGCTGAATGAATGCCATTTTGTTTTTGTTTTTTGTTTTTTGTTTGTTTGCTTGTTTGTTTTTTTTTGTTTTTTTTGCAAGAAAACACTAGAAAATTAATATTTAATGCTACATTATTTGTTTATATGTACCTAATAGAAAAAATCGATGCATACATACATTTGAAGCACATTTTTGTTGAGATGGCTCCTCCTGTGATGCAATTATGTCCATTTCTTTGACCATATCCTTATACACTTTTTTGGACATTCCTACTGGCGTGTTTAGGCTATTAGCTCATTGATCCTTTGGGATTTTCATAATCTCCCTGAAAAAAGTAATAAACTATTTTTATATTGATATATGAAAACTTAATTTAACAAAATTGATATTAATAAATGAATATTTTGTAGTAATATATACATATAATTCTAGAAAAAAACATTTTAATTAACAATATTACTTTTTGAATGTTTTTTTTTTTTGTTATTGTATGTTTTTCCTATTGCAAGTTTGAAAGGTCTCATTGACCATTGCTCTGGAAACACTTCTTGTAGTTTAAATATAACTTGGTTCTTGTAATCATTGGATTAATTTCTATATTGTAAGTGGAAAGTAAGTCTATACATTCGTTCCACTATATCCCTCATAGTTTTGTAAAAGCGCCCCCCCCGCCCCCATTCCATTAACCTCCAACACCACTCTAGATGAGCTAAGGACCAATTCATCATTATTTACATGTTCTATAATTCTATTTTCTTAGAACTCCATTCTTTTCCTTTGTTTTTGGTCCCTATAGAACATTAACCATATGTGAATTAATAGATTGTTTGAAACATGTTATTTAATTTTTTTAAGTATATTATTAATTAAAGTTCAAGAAAAAAACTCATATTAAATAATATTTTTTCATTCACTTGATTTATCCTTCTACAATTTTTATATTAGGATTTTACATTCTTATGCACTTAGATCAGAAATAATATGATCCAAAATTAAAAAGTGAAGGTTTCATGAAATTATTTGCTAGGTAGTTTATGTATTTTAGGAAATGGATCATGATTGCAAAAGTACATAAACTAAAGTAAATTTTGTAGAATTTAAACAATTAAAAATGGACAAATATGCAACATTAAACACAACAAATTGATAATGGAGTTCACCTTCCTGGGCTACGTCTCCTGGTCCAGTTTCCAATGGTGGTCTTTTATTATATGCTCAAATGATCAAATACATCAACATACAAGTCTCAATTTGCAAAATTAACACTGCCATTGCGTCAAGAATACCCAAAAACCCATTTCTAGGCTCTTCTTGGGCTCAATAAGGTTGAAAAATGACCAAGATAGGTCCCCTTCTTCAAACTTCCTGTAAAACACTCTTCAAAATCGATTGGCTCTACAACTTGGGCAACAAAATAATCATAGTCCAATTGGTTGGCATATTGGTTAGTATCCCATAGATCACGGGTTTGATCCTCCATTATCGGTGGTGGTTTATTTTGTTGTATTAAATATTAAAACACTTTTTTTTAATGGCCCTTTGGCCCCACCGAGCCTTACACCCCCATTTTTTTACGTTATACCACATGGGCTCGAGCCATGGGCATGGGAGATATGCCACATGCCCTAAGCCTCGAGCAATGTGCCATCAGTCATTTGGCATCCGATGTAGCCATGGGTTGTTAGCCCATCCTACGTGCCCTCTCTGATATTTGTGCCCTGGTCACGAGGTGGTGCATATAACCAATTTTTAGGCCCCACAAACTGGTTAGCCAACCCGATGTTAACACCAAACAACCAATTGATAAAATTTAAATACTACTTGCCCACGATGGATAACAAGAGGTACCCATGGACCACTAGTTGGGTGGTAGACTTATGCATTGGCGATCTTGGTTTCGATTCCACTGGAGTTAGTTGGTTGCCATAAAAAAAAATTAATGAACCTTAGAGGACCAAATGACCTTCCTTGATTGGGCCATGTGGCACAATGAGATTCGCCCAAATTCAACTAATCAAAAACACCCAAATTTTTCTTCCTACATGTGCCATGTGTCGATCCCCAATTGGATCCCATATTTCTTGATCATTAGATGATGTCAACATTACATCATCGTACGGACCACCATATGGCATCCATACCCTGTACGTTCAACCCTGCAAGTTGAATTTTCAGTTGTTTTCCATAAACTTCAGAACTTGATAACTTCCTCATACAGTGTCCGATTGAGCACTCTCATTTTTGGTGTTGGCTCCACGAGATATACAATTTTGTGTTGGCTTCAAGAGATTTTGAGCACTCTCATTTTTTAGCATATTTTTGATCCTCTGGATCACTCCTCCCAACTAGAAGATTTTGGACCACCAAAACTCTATATTTATTCAATAAGTAAGTGAGGGAACAGATCCCTCACTTTCTCGATCTCCATCCGCTTTTTTTTTCTTAGATTGGTACCTATGAGCCCCACATGAAGATACTCCACATTGTCTCTACGTGAAGTTCTTATTCTCCTGTCAAAAATTGAGTCTTCTTGTAACTCATTTAAATATTCAGGAGAAAATCTTCTATAGATGGAATATGAACATTCTCTTCTTGATCAAAAATCATATGAGGCTCATACAATCTCAAGTTTCCACATTCACAATAGAATAAATTTTCATGTAAGGTGGAAAATCGAATCGGAAAGCATTGTTACCAATCTTCTCCAACATTTTGAAAGGACTATATCTATTTGGCTTGAGATTTTTACCTTCACCTTCTAATCTTTTCTTGCTGATGTATAACCAAACTTGATCTCCCACTTGGAAATCATGATCAAATTGATGCCTATCATGTCTTGCTTTGTACTTGGCTTGGATTTTCTCCAATTGTTCTTGTACTCTTTGATGCACTAATAGTATTTGTTCAATGAAATGATTATCTTTGTCCACATCACTATGTCCATCTACTGCAATATCTTTATCAAAGATGAAATCCAAATGAGACTTTGGAAAAAACCCAAACAAGCTTCAAATGGAGATACTTGTGTAGATGAATGCTTGGCATGATTGTAGGCATATTGGATGTAATGCAAATGCTAATCCCAAAGTTTAAGATGCTTACCACAATATCCAATAAGGAGATGCATTATTTTTTTATTCAATAATTCTGTCGAGCCATCGGTTTATGGATGAAATGTTGTTCTCTTCTTCATCTTTGTGTCCATGAGTTTCCATAAACTTGACCGAAAATCCCCAATAATTGAGAGTTTCCATGAAAAATAATCGAAGTTGGTAACCCAAAATGAACCCATACATTTTGGAATAACATCTTTGTCGTTTGTTCAACTGTAACCCGTTTCTTACAAGGCATCAACACACACATTTTAATGATATGATCCACTACAACATATAAATAAGCATGACCTTTCCTAGACATTGATAGTCCCCCAAAAAAATCCATAGAAATAATTTCCCAAGGATGAGAAGGGATAGGAAGTGGAGTTTACAAACCCAATTTCCTATTGTTTGTCTTGCTAATAGTGCACATAGAACATCATTTTACATATCTTGATACATTTTCATTCATATGAGACCAATAACAATACCTTTGTAATTGAGAAACTGTTTTTCCTACACCAAAGTGACCAACAATAAGAGAAGTATGGGATTCCCTTATGACATTGATTCTTTCACCCTATGGAACATATGAGTTTCCAAGATGATAGAACAACTTGCTATGAACATGATAATCCAACTCTTCAACATGCTTACCTTGAATCAAAGTTGCATAAACATCTTTAAAACCTGGATCTTGTGCATATTGTTTAATATAAATTTCATGCATGATTGAGTTATGATTAAGAATAATAAATGCATTAACGACATGCCTTGATAGCATATCTACAACTTTGTTGTATATACATTTCTTATACTTAATAACCAAATGAATTTTTTGCAAGAATCATATCCATCTAAAATGTCTAGCTTGCTGTAGCTTGGTTTGTGATTGTAAATATTGCAAAGGTTGATGGCCAGTATGAATAATCATTTCTCTACCCATCAAATAATGTTTCCATTTCTTCACGATTTGTACCAAAGCATACAAATATTTATCATAAGTTGGATAGTTAATTATTGCATTAGAAAAGGTTTCAGAATGATAACATATCGACTTACCATGTTCCATCAAAACTGCTCCCATAGCATATTCGCTTGCATTGGTTTGAATTTCAAATGGTTGTTTAAGATGTGGAAGTTCTAGAACTAGTGTTGTACTGATTTTCTCTTTCAAAGTATCAAAGGATTTTTTTTGCTTCCCTCCTCACTAAAATACTTTCTTAACACTTGTCAAAACATGTAATGGTGCTACAATGAATGAGAAGTTAATGGTAAATTTTCTCCAATACTGGGATGCTCCCAAAAATATCCTAATTTTTGTTACATTGTTGGGTTTAGGCCAATTTACAATAAAATCAACTTTGGAGGGATCAATCTTCAATTCACCAAATCTTACAATATGACCCAAGTAAACGAAAGAAGTTTTCCCAAATTCACATTTAAATATCTTCAAATACAACTTTTCCTTTTTCAAGATATCTAGAACTTGATTTACATGCTTGACATGCCCTTCACGGGTCTTACTGAAAATCTTAATATCATCTAAGTAGACTATGACACAATCATCAAGGAATGGTCGCAATACATCATTCATCACTCTCATGAATGTGGTAGGTGCATTGCAAATCCAAAATGACATAACTAACCATTCAAACAAGCCTTGTTTTGTCTCGAATGAAGTTTTTTAAATATCATCTTCAACAATCCTTATATGATGATAACCACTTCTCAAATATAACTTAGTAAAATAAAAAACATCCTTTAACTGAACTAGAAAATCATCAATGTGAGGAAGAGGATAGGGATTCTTCACCGTGATCTTGTTCAAATATCATAAATCCACACACATGCGCCATGTACCATATTTTTTTGGAACCAAAACAATAGGAGACCCATAAGGAGATGTGCTAGGTTTGATGTCCCCTTTGTCAAGCAACTCTTGAATTTTCTTCTTAATTTCTGCATTATCCAAAATTGACATTATATACATGCCAATATTTAGAAGTGGTCTATCTTGCTGCAATTGAATCACATGTTGGATTCCTTTTTCTGGAGGTAACCCTTAAGGTTCCTGAAACATCTTGTCATAAGTGTTAACAACTACAACCAATTCATGTTTGAGTTTAGAATCAAATCCTGATAAAGATTCAAATTCAAGAGTGTATTTAGCTTTAATCATCAACAACACAAAATTCTTATTACCATTCACACGCCTTTTCATTTGAAAAACACTAAAAAGAGAAAATTTCATCTTCTTGTGACGTGCTCTAACAATATAGTCAAATCCATCTTTGAAAAGATGATATTTGATCTCCTGATGAAAGAATATGGCTTTTCGGTCATATAGGTATGGACTCCCTAAGACAATCCCACAAATATAAAGTGGTATAACATCAAGATCTACCTCATCTATAAAATTAACAATGATGGCAAATTTAAGTTGACATTTTCTTGTCACTTGCAATTTGGCATCATCACATACCCAACCCAAAAGGTAAGGTTTTGCATGACGTGTATTCTCTAAATTAAGTTTCTTGGAAAACACATCAGAGATAAGATTGAATTGAGATCCACTATCAAATAATGTATCAACCTTTGTATGTTTTGTAATGACCCTGATATGGAAAAGTTCAATTCTTTCTTTATCATTTTGAGATTCAATAGGCTTGCTAGAAGAACTAGTACTTGTATGAGAAGTTATACCTTTCATTCCCATGGCTGTGATTTTGGTTTCATCACCTAAATCAGATCCTAAATCTTGTTGAGTTGTAGAAATAGTCTTTTGTTTCCCCGTGTTATTAAACTTCTTTGGTCTCAGTTATGGAATTAATTTATAGTAGTGGTCTTCATCATGGCCATCTTGTGAGCAATGTTTACAAGTAAGCTTATCTCCCTCTTTCTTTATAGTAGCATGCTTCTTACTTTTTCCTTTAAAATTCCTCTTTCCTTTGTCTCTATATTTAAAGGGTTTCTTGTTGGACCCTTGAAGAACATTGTTTCCTCTTCATTTTAAATTAGCTGCTTGAAGACATACTTCATCTAGAATGATGGGATTAAACATGAGTATAATATGTCTCAAATAACTATGTAATCCACCTATATACTTAAGTAGAGTATCTTGTGAGGTCAAATCAAAACCCAAGATTAAAGCTGCTTTTCTAAATTCTTGTGTGTAACTTTGGACACTTTGACCTTTAACTTGTCTAAATTTTTTCCAATCCATAATTGATTTTTGCATGTAAGATAATGGATAAAATTTCCTTCTTAATGAAGCTATAAAATCATTCCAAGAAGAGATAATTTTACTAATTGTTTTCAAGTCTTCTTGAGTCCTAGCCTCCCACTAGATGAGGGTTTCACCTTCTAAGTGAAGAGAAGCAAGATGGATCTTTGTTACATTGTCATTAATTTTTTGAATCCTGAAATAGACTTCAATTTGACGAACCCAATTATCCAACTTTTCAAATTTTACTTCCCCATTGTACATTGGCAATCCAAATTTGACATAAAAATTAATCAAAGGATACTTAGCATGTCCTCTTAGAGATGTAGGAGGAATAGGTCTATGTGATGAAGGAGGTGAGGATCGAGGTGTAGATGGAGGTGAAGGAGGACGAGGAGGTGGAGGCTTTCTCCCATTACCACCATCACCTTTTATTCTATTAGAAATTTCCCCTTGTAACCTTGTTGTTATGTGATTGTACACCGCTTTCACCATCTCAGTCATATCAAAGAAAGGCTTTCTAAAAGTTCTCTAATCCTTAGACATCAACTCTTGTCCTTGTCCTTCTTCATGTGCCATGACTTGTGGAGTTTGTGACCTCCTTGAGACAACTTGAGGGTTAGGTTCTTCAAGTAATCCTTCTCCTATTTTCAGTTTAGACCTTGGAAGAATTCAAAAACCTTGCAAACTTTTGTCAAACCTTCACAAAAACCATCCTCTGATACCGAACTAATCCAAAATTAAAAAGTGACGGTTTCATGAAATGATTTGCAAGCTAGTTTATATCTTTTAGGCAATGGATTGTGATTGAAAAAGTACACAAACTAAAGTAAATTTTGCAAAATTTAAAAAATTAAAAATGGACAAATATTCAACATCAAACACAACAAATTGATAACAGAGTTCACCCCTCCTCGACTACATCTTTGGGACTAGCTTCCAATGGTTGCTCTTGTTGATTTTTTGGTTAGCATCAAATGTGATCTAGCTATGAAATTTTGTGGAGGGGCTAGAACACATGAGAGATCCAAGACTCAAAAATCATTTGGTGAAATTCCACCAGGATTGTATTTTATTAAAATAATTAATATTTTTAATGGCATTCCAAAGTCTAAACTTAGGAAAATTAAAATATTAATGGGTATTGATGAAAATATGGGTGGTGAGCTTCTAAGAGACGAGGATAAAGTCTAATTTAATCTTAGTTGTTGATTAGAGATTAGATCATGATCGTTGATTTATGAACAGGAAAAGTATAAAGGAAGGCTTGGGGTCAGATGGAGAACACACATAGAGAGATTGAGGAAATCGATTTTCTGAGCTGAGAAATTCTCAGGAGGAAAATCGATTGGGGAGATATTGCATCTGAGGGGCAAGGATAGTTCGGGATTACTGACATAGAGGAGAATAGAATCTTGTGGAGGCAACATAATAGCTAGGAGAGTTGAAGTTGGGCCAGTTTGGGCCCATGCAACCTTGACGCAAACCTAGAAGGGCCAGCGCAGATGAGAAAGTTGCCTTCCATGCAGAAATTCAGAACTGTCAAGAACTACCAGAATAGTCAGGAAAGTTGATGCACTGGGTAGAAGAGATAATGTAGAGCCTATGGGGCTGATGCAGGGCCTATGCAGGGCCAACGCAAAAGTAGGTGGGGCTAGCTAGTTTTGATGTCAGATTAGTCAAAATCTGCCGAGTGAACTGAGGTAAAACTCACTCAGGTTTTCTTCCATTGTATTTGTTTGTCATTGGTTTTCTGGGATGGAAACAAACATTTGTATTCGAAACTACTGCTTAATAATAGAAAACCCTCAGAGTTGTTGCACCGATTTTCTACATTGTGTTTTTACGGGGATGTTTTGTCCAAAAATAAGTGTGTCCTTTGTGTTATTGTCTCATTTATTTTTCAGCACTTGATATGTATATTGGTGTAGGCTGCAGTGTATTTGCATTAATATTTTATGAATATTTCGGAAAATAAGTTGTTAAAATGAAGAACACAAGTAGGTAATGCAAATCAATTTACTGCAGTAGGATTTCTGACTTGTTAGATTCAGAAATTTTCACATGGTATCAGAGTGATTGCAGATCAAGGAGGATTGAAGCCATCCACAAAAGGATGGAGGAAAATTTGTACGTGAAGACAAATGTCCTGAGAGACATCACATTTTCAGGCCAAGAGAGTAGAGGAAGGGTGACGCAGTCACCAAGGGAGGCTCATGCAGAGTTTGCTTCAGCCTGATTGGGTGACGTTGTTGCTGCAAACGTAAGTGCATTGGTTATTGGGCCAGCATGGAGATTGTTGAGTCTTGTTTTTTTGGTTGTCATGGCTAGATTTGTTGTGCAGATTTTATCTAGAGTTGTTGGTGGGGTGCTAATTATGTTTGTGTAGAAGAGTACCTATTGGGGTAGAAGAAAAGTAGAGGGAATCAGTTCCTCATAAGATTTATTGCTAAGAAATCTAGATCTAGTGCTGAGAAGTAGCAAAGAAAGATCAGAGAGAGGTGGTTCGACAGTAGTTAGCAGAAGGATTTCCATGAAGGAAATAGAAATTTAGAGGGAGCTTGTTCCTTAGAGGATTTCTAGCACCAAAGAAATCCAGATCCAACTTTTGTTGGGGCAGCAGCAAAAGAGGGAGAAGAGAACCAGTTCAACATTCATTTGAGAAGAGATGGTCGTTAACGGATTGAGGGATTAGGACAGATTGGATGGAACATCCAACTTCATCATCTGGAAGGCCAGGATCCTGGCAGTGTTGGATAAAAATTGCATCAAGGATTATTCCTTGAGGATGATTGTTGTTCCAATTGATGTTGGTCCTCTTAAGAAGTACGAGGAGGCTTAGGTGAAATCAAAGTGTATGATCTTGGATTAGGTCAAGGATCATGTGATCCCACATATTCTTGAGAAAGACACAGCAAGGGAAATGTGGGAGGCCTTGACCCCACATTGTACGAGGGAAATTTCGTTCAGCGGAAGATGTTACTTGAGAGTCCGCTGAGACAGTTTTAGATGCAGAAGGGAGAAGAAATCGATCCCTTCCTTCTTAGGTTGAAAAGGAACCATGGCCAGCTAACTTCTGTAGGGTCTACACTAGATGTTGAATTTATGGTCAGGACTGCCGTGAATGTAGTCACTGAAGACAGGAAAACCTTTGTCCAAAGCATCTTGGGTAGGGATTCTCTTCCTAGTTGGGAGGAGATGTGCGAAACTCTTCGACAGGAAGAGATCAAACAGTTGACCAAGGTAGGAAGTAGTAGCAAATGGATTGGATTCAAGAAGAAGGAGGAGGAGGATGTGGCTCTCGCATCAGCGAGACAACAAGGGCAACAAAAATGAAAGAAGAAGGACATATCCAAAGCTAGATGCTTCAAATATGGAGAAATGGGTCATTTGGCCACGCAATGCCCTCAGAAGAAGGGAAAAGAAGAGAAGTCTGACTCAAATATTTCTCAACCAAAAGTTGAAGGAGAGGATGATGATGATTTCTCCATGAGTGCTCATGCACCTCTAGAGAAGAGGTGGGGTGATATTGAGTTGTAGTTGGGAGGAATAGAGTGAGGGCAGGATCCTTGAGGTGCCCAAACTCTTAGATCACATATAGCTATAGGAGCCCTTAATGACAGTAGCAGAATGACAGGAGTCAGTTGTTGTGAGGGATGATGGAGCAACAGTGGCAGAGCTAGAATTCCAAAGTTTGAAGCAACGTAGTGGAGTGTTGCAACAATGCAGGAGGCACAAAGCAGATACAACAGAAACATAGTAGAATCAGAGGGTTGGAAAATATTAGTAGCAGAGGTAGCTTCAGTTTTAAGGGGCATCCAAACTGACCAACATGTCAACTTTCGGGTGGCTTTCTAGTTGCTTACTTCTCAGCAACTGAGTTGCAATGCAGTAGTTAGCAATGGCAGTGTTATGGGAAACATGATGCAACATTTTGAGAGGGAGATGTAGTACAGATGTAGTCATGATAGTGGCAGTGTCATGGGAAGCAGTACAAATTGTAGGAGCATGGTGGATGAAGCGCAGTTGGTCAAACATCAGCAGTGCAGAGACCGATGTCGTGGCTCAGTGTGATACTTCTTTTGGGAAGTATTGCTAGAGAACATTCCTTGCTAAGAGGGAGTGTTAATTTTTGGAGTAGCATCGGATGTTCTCTAGCTCCAAAATTTTATGGAGGGGATAGAACATATGAGATCTCCAAGACCCAGAAATAGTTTGGTGAAATTCCACCCATATTGTATTTTATTAAAATAATTAATATTTTTAATGGGGTTCCTAAGTCTAAACTTAGGAAAATTAGAATATTAATAGGTATTAATGAAAAATGGGTGAGAAGCTTCTAAGAGACGAGGATCAAGTCTAATTTAATCCTATCCATTATTTAGAGATTAGATCATAATCGTTGATTTCTAAACAGGAAAAGTATAAAGGAATGCTTGGGGTCAGTTGGAGAACACACATAGAAAGATTGAGGAAATCGATTTTCTTAGGTGAGAAATTCTCAGGAGGAAAATCAATTGAGGAGATCTTGCAGCTGAGGGGCAGGGATAGTTTGGGAATACTGATAGAGAGGTGGAGAGAAGCTTGTGGAGGCATTGCAGTAGCCAGGAGAGCTGACGTTGGGCCATTCTGGGCCTAGGAAACCTTGACGTAGAGCCAAAAGTGTCAGTATAGCAGAGAAAATTGCCTTCCACGCAGAAAGTTGGAATAGCCAAGAAAGTTGTCGCAGTGGGAAGAAGAGTCGACATAGAGCCTGTGGGGTTGACGCAGAATTAGCTGGGGCTAGCTAGTTTTGCTGTCAGAATCTTCCGAGTGAAGTGAGGTAAAACTTAGGTTTTTCGCCATTGTATTTCTCTGTCACTAGTTTTCTAGTAGGGCAACCAACACCTGTATTTAGAACTACTACTTAATAATAGAAAACACTTAGAGTTGTTGCACCGGTTTTCTCACATTTGGTTTTTCCTAGGATGTTTAGTCCAAAAATAAGTGCGTCCTTTGTGTTATTGTCTCATTTATTTTTCAGTACTTGATTTGTATATTGATGTAGGATGTAGTGTATTTGCATTAATATTTCCTGAATATTTATGAAAATAACTTGTTAAAATGAAGAACACAAGTAGGTAATGCAAATCAATTTACCACAATAGGATTTATGACTTGTTAGATTCATAAATTTTCACAAACCTTTTATTATATGCTCAAATGCTCAAATACATCAGTATACAAGTATGAAATTGCAAAAATAACACTGCCATTTCATCCACAATGTCCAAATCCCATTTCTAAGCTCTTATTGGGCACAAAATGGTTGAAAAATGACAAGATAGGCCTCCTTCTTCAAACTTCTTGCAAAACACTCAACAAATTTGTTTGGATTTGCAAATTGGGCAAAAAAATAGTCATAGCCCAATTGGTGGGTGTGCTGGTTAGTAGCCCGCAGGTCGTGAGTTTGATCCCCCATTATCAATGGTGGTTTGTCTTGTTGTATTAAATATTAAAAGAAAAATTAATAGCCCTCCAGCCCTGTCGAGCCTTACGACCCTGGTTTCCGTGTGATACCACATGGCCTTAGGCCATGGGCACGAGCATTATTCCATGCGCCAAGGCCCCCGAGAAATGCATTGTCGATCATTTGGCATCCAATGTAACTATGGGTCGTTGGCCCATCCTACACACCCTCTTTGATGTTTACGCCCTGGTCACGAGGTGATGCATATAACCAAGCATTGGGCCCGACGGGTTGACCCGCTGGCTCGACGTTAAGACCAAATAACCAATCGATAAACTTTAAATACTACTTGCCGACGATGGATAACAAATGGTATTTGTGGCCCACTAGTTGGGTGGTATAATTGTGCATTGGAAATCTTGGTTTTGATTCCACGAGAGGTGGTTGGTTTCCATAAAAAAAATTTAACGAACCTTAGAGGGACACTTGGCCTTCCCCGATTGGGCCACTTGGCACATTCTGATTGGGTCATGTGGCACAACAGGATTTCCCAAATTCAACCAATCAACAACACCCAAAAGTCATTTCCTGTGTGTACCATGTGTTGATCCCTGATTGGCTCCTATACTCCCCGGTCATAGGATGACATCAACATTACATCATTGTACAAACTACCACATGGCATCAGTAACCTCCATAGTCAACCGTGCAAGTTGAAATTTTAGTTTTTTGCCAAAAAATTTAGAATGCGATAACTTCCTCATAAGATGTTGAATTTAGGCGATTCAAGCATCGTTGGAATCAAATCGATGAGATCTACGATTTGGCATTGGTTTTGTGATATTTTGAGTACTTTCATTTTTTAACATATTTTTGAGCACTTTGAACAAAATCTTATTGAGCTTCCTCATTTTGTGGCTTCTCATGACACACACTAACAAATACATATTGGTTAAACTTACATGTAGTTCATACATATTAATTTTGTAAAGAATTTACAAAGAACCCGCCTTTTCTCTTTATTTGGATGTGCTATCATTGTGTCGATCGATATTTTTTTTACTTGGCAACTTCTCAAACAATTTTTTATCAATGAAAAATTTTACCATTCAATACAGAAGCTATTAAATATATTTTATAAATAAATCACATAATTGTCAGCCAGAAAAAGGTCTGGTGATTGATGTGATTATGTTCATAAATGCATTGGTGCATTTAATTCTTGAGCACTGATAATGAAAATTATTTGTTTTGAATAACTTTAAATTATGAAAGTGTGATATGTAATGATAATCCACCTCCATCACAGTAAAAAACGAAAATATAAAAAATTAAACACAATTTTTTTTGGACTTAATAGTGCTATTTGTTAGAGGTGCATTGGTGCATTATATTACATAGGGTACACTGATAAACAAAAACTATTTTTTTTTAAATGGACAAGGTTGATAGGGTTTGAATATGATTCAATATGTGCTCCCCCTACTTTATATTTCAAACATCTTATAGATAGTAACACAAACTCATTAAATCTAAAATGCCTAAAATGAAAAACCCTAATTGTGAAGTGGTAGAGGGAGTCAAACATTAAGGTGAACTTTTGCAATCACATAAGCAAGAAGAAGCAAGAGATTAAGGTAAGTATTGATTTTTTTTGTCTGCATTTTAATTAAATATAAATAGGAACAAAGATTGTAATTTTTTTTATTAGTAAAATTGATAGTAAAATTTTTACTATGAAAGGTTTTTATTTTTTTCTAAATTTTAATTAAATCTAACATAAATTGTAAAAACAATTATTAGTCAAATCAATAGTAAAATTTAAATTTTTTATTATGCAGAGTTTTGAGTGAATCACCATACCTTTCAAATTCCAATCTTCTGAATAGTTTTTCTATTTCAAAGTATTCTACTGCTCCACAATGCTCTTAGTGTGTCTCTCTTGCAAATCTCTCCCTTGAAATTTTGCGGAAAATAATGAAATAGTGAATAGCTTGTTACTATTTATAAGACTTTATGAAATTATATTTCTAAAAATAAATTACTGCTCATTTTTCAATTTGGAAAAAAATAAAATCACAACCTTTTTTTCCAAATTTTCGGAACATTGGAGCATTTTATAGTAAAAAGCATCGGTGTGTTTAATAGTAACACATGCTGATTAAGATAACTTATCTACGCACTAAATTTGTTTAATGCGCCGATATGATAGAATTCCTTTTTTATTTTCGAAATCTTGGAATCTAGTGTAGTTATTATTTTAATGCATTGGTGTGGTTAATATTTAAACACATGGGTGTGGTTAGTTTTATAATAGCACCGACATGCTTTAAAAGTTATTTGAATTTTTATTTTCACATAAAATGGCATATTAATCTCAAATTATCCTTTAGGATGCATCCACATGAGTTACAATAGTTCATAGTATACATTTTCTGCTTAAAGTCACTTTATTCTTGAAAAATGGTTTGACAACTATATTGAAATTTAGATTGTGGTTATATGGTTCTAACATTAATTTTAGGTATTTACAAAAAAAAGCATTGTTGGTTTTGCTCAAATGTAGGGAGAAAATATCATAATATAAAATGGAAAAATTTTCAGATTTCAACTCATTCCATATTGCTTAAATTCCTTCACAGAGTTCTGCAATTCCATCTCTAGTAAGTTTAGATTTTATTTATATTTCGATTATCTATTTCAAGTTTTTTTATCCATGTCAATTTGAATAAAAATGTATCCAATTTTTTAGGATCTTGATCTATAATTAAGTTCAGATGAAAAAATATTCCACGAGTTCAAAAATGTCAAAGCTCTTATTAGGAGCAACATACCGCAAGTAATTGCTAGATGAAAATGGATAGCCTCTTCACCCTGCCAGTTGTAACATGTCATCTTCCAGCCACAATATTGGGTTAATGCTGGTAATAATTGTTTGGTATAATGTAATTTCAACAAACAAATTATATTGTGCATACTAATATCATTGATGTATTAATATTCAATATTTTTTGAAATTAGGATTCTTGTGATGATGAGAGACCCACATACCATATTTCAGTGCATCCCACTATAATGTAAACTCAAGAGAAGGTTGGATTAAGAGAAAACCTCAGAGATGAATCATACCAAGAATGGTTGAATCAACCACCTATTCAATTCCCACTATGTCCAGATTCACTAATTAAGAATGACTACAACAATATTAGTTCTTCATCACAAATTGGCAATAGAGGAAATCAAATAGAGGTTGGAATGGATGATTACTTACAAGACACGATGACCATGGAGACAATGTTGTTAGATGCATTTTAGAATTATGAGCTAGTGGATGATGCTCATATCACTGATACGTTTTTCGAAATCCTAAAATCTGCTTCCACCACCCCTCTCTTTAGACTTGGAGGCTAGTCAAAGTATACCCATCTAGAGACAAAAATGATATTGTACAACTTGAAAGAAAAGTTTGGCATGTCAAATGGATGTTTCTCAACAATATTGAGGTAATTGACCATGATCAAGTCCCTTATATTTTGAGAAATATTGTCACACAATCAAAATAAAAAATGGTCAATTTTATGAACATTAAATATTGACATTCACATTTATATTTCCCACCAATTATAGGTTATTCAAAGATAGCGTTCTTCTGGATGATAATGTCTTTCCTGGTAGCTAAGAAGAGGTAAAGAAATTGTTGAAAATGTTGGGTGTTGAATACATATAATATCACACATGTCTGAATGTTTGTATTATAGATATAGGAGAACATGCAGACAAAGAGATATGCCCGAAATGTGGGTAGGATACATACCATAAATAAATAAAAAAAGGGTAAATCACATAGTCCTCCTCATAAGATATTGAGGCACATGCCTATAATACCAAGGATTCAAAGGCTATTTTGTTGCAATGAATTAGATATGTTGCAAGTATGACATGCCTCACACAGAAGTGAGTCGAGAGTTATGTGAATCCTAATAGATTCAATAGCCATGAAGCATATAGAGGAATCATGGCCCAAAAAATTCAAGGATGAAGTATGAAGTCTACGACTCAACATAGCCATGGATGGTGTCAACCCATATTCCCTCCAAAATACCAATTATTATGTTTGGCCTATAGTAGTGATCAATAACAATATCCCCACATGGTTTTCCATGAAGAATGAACATCTTATGTTGGCTCTCATAGTCCCTGGTAGAAGACAAGTGAAGAGTATGGATGTCTAGTTGCAACCATTGGTAGATGAATTGAAGGAATTATGGGAAGGGATACATGTATACAATGTATCAAGACCCATCACATCATAGAGGATTTTTACATTGTATGGCATATGTGTTTACACCACACATAATTATCTAGGCTTAGGATTTTTCTCTAGTAAATTACAGGTTTATTGATTTGTTTATATACATAACAATATTGTTTGACATATTAATTTAATTTGATGTAATTGTTATGATCTTCATGATTGCTAACCTTACTTGTATACAATAATTTTGTAGGTCTTGTAAAAAAAAGGTATCATGGATGTAAATGTTGTGGACCTTCTTTGAAGGCTGGGTGGTCCAACCACCTATGAAAGCTAGTGTATGACTACTCTAGGGTATTCCTCCCAGAAGAACACCCTTACAGAATAGCAACATCTGCTTTCAATGGTAAACAAGAGAGAACCCAATGGCCTACAATAATTCCACCAACTGAATCGAGTATAGAATATGAGAGAGAGAAGGAGAAGGAGATTATATAAATGTTCGATTCAAATGGGGAGCCTATGTTCGATGATCAAAATTTATTCGACACTTATGTTGATAAATTTCTCATTAGGGATGAAAATGAAAATTTTCTTTTATGAGCTCCATATTGGGGGCATCTTGAGATTTCCCACTTACTAAATCCCATGCATATATTTGAAAATATTTCTAGTGGAAACATTTTCTAGTTATGTAATTTATAATTAAAAAAATAAATTTTAACATATTTGTTTAATTCTAAGTTTGTGATAAGTTTAATTTGGATTTTGTGGCAATTTGGTTTCTAACTTAGCTCTCAGTTTACATACTTATATCATTACTTTTGGAAATATTTAAATTATGCTCCTAATGCTAACTAAAACCAAAATTAATGAAGTAATTTAAAATTTTGATAGCAATCAACTTACAAAATAATGACAAAAACAACAAATATAGGAAGATTTGCATCCATAAAATTTTAAGGCCAATAGAATGTTTAAAATTAGAGATCATAACTTTTTTATAATAACAATTTTCAAGGTAGAAGAGTATATTCAAAAAGAGTAAATAGTACGATGGAAAATAACATTTATTCATATGAAATTGTTTTTTGAAAAGAAATTTAATTAGAATGACTATGTATGAGCTATCTATATAGTAGAAAAATATTTATAGTAATTTTACAACTATAGTTTCAACCATATTAAACTTTGTAATTTATAAAAATATCTTTGCGTTATTTTATTTAAAGTAAGTCTTTTTGCATGTAATTTCATATATATAATGTTGAAATAAGTTCACCAATATATAATCTAAAATAAATATATTATAATTTCATCGAAATAAACATCATGATAAGTCTTTTTGCATGTAATTTCATATATATAATGTTGAAATAAGTTCACCAATATATAATCTAAAATAAATATATTATAATTTCATCGAAATAAACATCATGATGATAATCATCTAACAAAAATAAACATAATCTAAAATACTTATTCAAATTCACTAACATAATCTAATTATATACACCTCTAGCACATATAAAAGTCATTAGCTAACACACAAATCTAATAATTTAATAGGGCATCATCATCGTGATCACATCTAACAATATCTCATGCTAATTATAGTGTTTTTTATTCATCTTGTTGGCATTTTATATATTAGTAAGATATTAAATTTAAATTTAAATTGATAAAATACTATAAATATTAATTTAAATTGCTTGAAATCTCATAATTTAGTGATAAATTAAATTTTATTAAAAATATTTTTAAGTTATATTAAATCTAAATTAATTATAAAAAATTCTGACTTAAATTTTAAATTTTAACAATAGATTAAATTTTATAAATAAACTTTAAAGATAATTTTTATATTTAAAATAAATATCATTGATAATAGTTTATTATCTGCATTTTCTTATTTATTAATTTAAAATATAAAAATAAAAAAAATAATTATAATTTAAATTTAAAATACATATAATTTAAAAATTATATTTTAAATTAATTATAATTAATAAATATATTTTTTTAATGAAGCTTTAATTATAATGATTATTAATAAAAACTTTAATTCATTAAATTTATAAAATCCAAATTAATTGTTAATGTTATTTTTATAATCCAATATTTTTTGGTTTTTTTTTTTTTTAATTATAATTATTTTTTATAGACCAATCAATCATATATTTCATTTTTGTGATAAATATTTTGAAATTTTTATTTAATGATTGCATGTTACAACATTCGTTTTGAAAATTAATTGCAAAGATTAATTAGATATTATCTAACTCTTGTATTAAAAGTATAGGTCACAACTTTCTGATTTATATGCTTGACTAGGACTAGAAAGGTAGTTTTGTTTAAAGGTTTGTACAATTTAATTGTGTGTAAAATTTATTTTGTTTTGTAGGGACTATTTTTTTGGCATTTTTTATAAACAATGTTTTTTGTTTTCTTTATTTATATGTTTTCTATAGGCTACTTATAACCCTTTTTTTCCCATAGGAAAGAACTGAGCTGATCAACCCTGAAGGGGATCAAGCCCCGCGGCTTACTAGCTGAGCATAACCCCAAGGGCGTCGAGGAGAATTGAACCTGTGACCTCCCGATCGGTGAGGTGCTTTAACAACAGGGATTCGACCAATTGAGATAACCCTTAGGGCTAGCTGCTCATAACCCTTGTTTGAATAAGATTTAGTTAGACTGAATATGTATGAACTATCTATGCAATAGAAAAATATTTATTGTAATTTCACAATCATAGTTTCAACCATATTAAACTGTGTAACTTATAAAAATATCTTTGCATTTTTTTACTAAAGTAAGTCATTTTGCATGTAATTTAATATGTAATTTTTTTATATTAGTTCACCAATACATAATCTATAATAAATATCATTTCATAAAAATAACCATCATGATGATAACCATCTAACAAACATAATCATCATCTAAAATACACATTCAAATTCGCTAACATCATCTAATTATATACTCCTCTAACATATATAAACGTCATTAGCTAACACAAATATAATAATCTAATAGGGCATCATCATCATGATCACATCTAACAAAACACAAGCACGTTCTAACATCATCACCACACACATCCTTAAATATACATCTCATATTGTCAAATAATTGTTATAACATACACATTTATCTGCAAGCACATTAAATGGAAATATCTAACATGACCTAACAATATACACATCAACACCAACATATAAATTAACTACATCAACATGAATAGAAAAAATGTACTACACACACACACACACACACACATAAACAATTCAAATAACTGCTATAAAATATCTGATACAATAGTTGTAGTGGCGACCTGTTCTGTGGTAGAAGATCACAGATGGTCAACTTCCTGATCAAGAGTCAAACTATGAGGTGGAAGAAGAGGTGGCTAGTCTTCCCTCTAAGGAGTAACATGAGGTAGTGGGTGATCATGAGTTGAATGAAGAGGAGGCGAAGTACTACCGGAAGGATCACTGACATGGTGATCATCATCTGATGGGGTAGTACATTTGGGTGAAGATTGTGTATTTTTTACATGGCCATCCCGAGGAGGTGGAGTACTACTAGAAGGATCACCACCATAATCATCATGATCCGATGGGGTAGTATTGGGTGAAGCCTATGTATTTTCTACATGGCATCCATCCCTCCTTAATGCCAATATAAACCTGATAGCTCCAACGATATGATGCATAAGACTCATCATATCATGTGACAAGTCTATCCAGATCTTTAGGAGCCTAGCATCTGCCTCGATGTCTCGACCCATCGCAAGGTAGACTCCCTCAACCAAAAATCTAGAGATTTAGTTTCCAAAATGCATCCTTAATCCAATATCATGCCTATGGCATTGTCGCATGCCTACGTGTATTTGCATCTAATCAGGATGTCCCTCACCCTTTTTGGCCTCAACCATCCCTTCATCTACATCCGGTGGGGGAGGAGGCATGTCCCCAACAAATGTGTTGATTTCTACAAAATATATAATACACAACAATAATTAGACAATTCCATTAAACAATTTAATCAAACAAGTTAAAGAATGTGTTAGAATAAATTTTATTCTAATTGATTAATACAATAAAATTAAACTAGATTAATTTAAAGAAAACACTAATATTACCTCTATTTTTTGCTGGCTCATCCTATGTGAAGAGGATGTTGGGACAATGTCGCCAATCCATCCCCATGAAAGGAGACGGAATCAAGTCAAATATGTAGTCGGTCTCATTGGACAGTAGCACCAATGCGTCGGTGGAAATCCTAGTTGGATACTTCGGATGGCCTCTCTTGGGAATCATCTCACCCCACATGTGCATCTTCACCTCAATCATCAACTTAGGAGGGCGATGGTAAATATTAGGTATTGTCTCTGAAAATGTCTAAAAAAAAATTTGAAGCAAAATGGAAGTTTTCCCTCCCATGTATCATAACACGACATTTATCTAAAGCTCTAAAAAATTGTCGCAAAAAATGGTAGACCGTCTGATACATCTTGGCCATTGCACCAAAGTATCAACATAAAGAAAAAAGAGGGAAACTAATATGCCGCTCATCACTAGTAGAGTGTGTAATAGTATTCACTAATATTGAGAGGCATCTAACCTCCTCTGCACCAAAAGAAGTGATCCATAGTTATGCACCAAAGACTTGAAAATATGCTAGAGAAACTACATGACCCCCAACATATCTCTAAGAGTAGATGAGTTGAATCTTTGTTGTAACACCATGGGGGACATCAGGGAATTTGGGAAAATCCTCCCCTCTATTGGATAGGGTAGTGATAAAATAAATGTCCTCCTCAATGGGCACATACCACATGTGAGGACTGACACAGAAAACTTGTCAGTGGACATCCCATCGACAGATTAGATGCGCCAACCACCTGAAGTGCCCCTTCAAGTATGTAGTCTCTTCATAGTACTTAAGGGGCCCTTGGATCATTGTGATAATAGGGCAAGGGTACAATTCCCTCTCCCTCTCCCGTGCCTCACACTCTCATACCATATTGTACTGGTAAAATCTTTGCTCTTGCTACTGTTTCTCCTCTATCCTGCAAAGTCTCTTCCTGATTGACATATAAAATACATAAACCTCATTGTTGGGCACTAAGTTGTTCCTAAAAAATCAACTTAAACCTCTACACATTAAATTGTCAGCCTGGGATTTCATCTATTTATTGCAAAGTTGTCCACACAATTGGGGTAATGGTAGTGTTGAGATTACCTTGATCTAAGTGAAACTAATAAGAAGAAAATACTAAGAAATGAAAGGTACAACAAAATTTTTACTGAAAGAACACCCGATTTCTACCTTTAAACTATAATCAAATTGATAACATAGATAAATTGTTAAGTTCCTATTTAGAAATCATAGAGAAATTCAAGTCATTTCCTAGGGAATGATAACTATGATAAAGGAAATAAAATGCATCTATCAAAAAAATGCTAAGTCTTTGAAGCTAACAATTCACAATTGTTGTGGAAAACAATAACAACAAATAACGCCATAAAGGAAATCTCGTTTAACACTATTCACTACAATTTCTTATAAACAATAATAGTAAATCTGATAAATGGTGATTTAATCTAAGAAACGATTAATCATTCAAAAGTTGAAAGTAAGATGAAATAATAATACAGAAGAAGACAATATTCGTTCTAGGACTGGCCCACAGTCACTGGAATTTAACCGCCTTATAGTTAACTCAATGCACTATATTAAAACTGAATCGTTACAATCTCCATTAACATGAAACAATAAATTACAAGAGAATTCTATAAAAAATCAAGACAATCTATTTCTCCAATCTCATTTTACAATTAACGGGGACAATTAATAACAACCTTACTATAGTTTAATCCTACTTTTATATTACAAAATAAACCTAAATTTGAAATGCTAAACCTATCCTGAGAATTGGGAGATTCTCAGAATGTTTAATTCAAGTTGTGAAATATGCAACGTCTTCCTTAGAGTAGCAGGTCATGATCCTCTTTTCAGACATCTCGTGCCTATAAGATGTTGGTCCACTATTAGCAGATCACAAATAGATCGAACAATTTCCTCATGGCTCAGCCTTCCTCAGAGATTCAAGGAACAACAATCAACATCATATATTTCCTATCTAGATATCGACACAAATCACGAGTTAATGACATCTTCAAGATTCAAATCAATTCACTAATGAGGTAAAATAACGAAACTCTATTAAATCCTTTCTAGAACTCTTTAGCATTCAAATTATTATAATCTAAGCTTGAAAGGTTTGAAAAAATAACTATAAACTAAGGAAATAAGGTGAATAATTATACCAATTCCAAGGCCCAACATCACCCCATAGCTTACCCTTTTTCATGACCTCATGCAAAGAGATGGTTGACATGAAGTAAGGTTAGAGCGTAATTTGGGTAACGATGCTCTCTGTAGTGTCTGAATCCATTCCTACTTTTGACTTCTTGGAATGCTACAAGCTTATTTGCCTCCATTATCTCATACTCATCTTTATAGCCATCCGGAGGGTACCAAATTATAGGGCTTCTGTACCTACATCCAAGCTAGTTGGGTTCCTCTTCTAGGACCAAATTAACATAATCTCGTGCCCTACTTATTGCAGCTTGGAAATTTCTGAAACTGAAGGGTTCTCTGTTCTTAATTTCATTAGGTGAAATTTCCCACCTCTGTTCAGTAGATCATAAAGCTTCCACTCTAATATCCCCAAGATAGTCCAACCATGATTGTAATACATTGTTATGGATAGGTGCCAAGGTCGCAACAACTCCAGGATGCTCCATAAGCCTCTTCTGTTTAACAAGTGTATGTAGAGGGATTTTTGGCTCTCCTCTAACCTAGAGGTCATGGCCATTTTCTCTTCATTGGAATGTGTTATAAGATTTGGACCACTTTATTTTGTTTCTGGTAAAGGAAATAAATGCTTGAAATTGTACACCTCCAATGAAAGGAACAAGGTTTTCGTCTATTCGTTCCTCCAAAAAGAAATTGCTCATATACAATTCGCACAAGAAATTCTTTGTGGCATCATCTTGTTGATGGAAAGAATTAACAAAATCAGAAACATTGTTGAATTAATAAGGTTGTCCGGATTAGACAATCTTGATCTTGAGCAAAAGATATCATTCCAATAAATATAGATCATAGTTTTTGGTTGCATATCTACGGGACAAGGCACCATAGTAGATAGAATAGACATCCTTTGTCTGTTCAAGGGCTTTCTAAAGCTAGCCTTTTACAGTCCTCACTCTCTTTTCTACTGCTCTTAATTTAGCATAGGTTTCATCTTCAATGATTGTCAATGCTTTGAATTTATGCAATAGCTACTGATGCTCATTTTGGGGCACCACCTCTCTTTGATACCGTGTCAAATTTTCTTTTTGTTCTTACAACTTATTTTTTAAAACCCAAATGGTGGCATCTACAATTAGGGGAGTGTAAGGAGGTACAAGATTTATCTATGTGCTTCTGTTAATGAAAATTTATAATTCTATTTGAGTAATCACATCAACAATCATCATGTTAATGTTTAATACATCTAGGTCGGTCTATGTTCCTGTGGTAACAACAAGATTTTCTTTTGTATGAGTCCCATGGAGACAAAAAAAGTTTTTGGTTTGAATCTCAACTGTTCGAGTTTCTTTCTTTTCTTTATGGTACCTTTGAGCCTTGGTCTTTCTCAACCACTTCCTAAGCTATTGCATTTTTCTTTGTAGTTTCTATTTTCTCTTCTTAGCAACTTTTCTTTGTGACTAATTTTCCTTTCTCTTTTTCCAACAAGATTTTGGTCTAGAAGACCGAAGAAGAGGAAGAAGTAGCGATAACCTTAGGCCTTTCAGTCACTACTTCCTCGACTAAGGTAGTAGTTACAAGTTCTTTAAATCCCTTATCAAACTGGGGCATACTAGAAAAATCAACATTAATCCCCTATCCCACAAGATATTATAGAGTTGTTTCTCCAGGGAAGAACAAGGTTCCATGATGGTTGTAATGGACTCTATAAAATTCTCTTGAAGAGGGGTATCTTTAGGGTCTCACAAGGACTCCAGAATGACAGTAGTTGTTGAATTGGAAGGAGAAACAGAAGAATTGGGTGGCAGGGTTTGTTCTGGTGGATTTTCTGAACAACTTGCAACTTTTCCTCGAAATTTACATAACTTAAAAGGGTTCCTAATACATCCAATACTTGGGCCATTTCCATTTCATTTGCTTGGGGGGAACCTTCTTGGTGAGTTTCCTATATATCAAGAAGTCTATGGGATTCACTTTATTCCATTTGTTGTACAACATGATCCATGAGACTTAGTGTCTTGGCTAGTCTAGACAACCTTCTTCGTTTAGTAGGTAAAGAGACTAGAAGGGGAGCCACTCTCTTTTCTTCCCTAGTTAGATTTGTGGAGTTGGGGTATGCGCTTGTTCCTGTGTAGTTTCTTCCCCTGCCATGTTGGCCTCCTCATTATTTAATGGGCACTCAAGTTCTTCAGTACGTATTCCAATTTCTAATGGGACCTTAGAGCTTCCCAAAATATCTTCCCAACTTAGGTGAACTCGGCTCATTTCTCTTACTATTATTAGTTTTATGAGACTGTGGTGGCTTACCACCAAAGCTTGGTCTTTGTACTTATTAAATCTTACAACAGTCTCATGCATAAGTGAATTCAAAAAGTAAGGTAAGCTTAGAGTTACCTTTTTCTTTAGTGCCACCATCAACTTTAAGTGCCAAGGTCTGACCACGTCATATCAATCGTTGCATGTGATATATATTTACACAAATCCTGCAAGTTCCTTCCAAAGTTCTAGAAATGAAGCAGGGTTATACCCCTTACCTGTCCTAATCAATTCTTCTCCAGGATCTGTGAACAAAAATGTTGCTCTCTGTAGCGAAGTATGTTTGTCAATCCACTTTTTGCTTTCCATAGGAAGGCCCGTGACTTATGAAAAAATTTCTTCATTGACCTACACTTGCCTTCCCTTAACTGTGGTTATCCCATTGCTCAAATTTTGTGTGAACTCTTAAGAAATCACATTTTCAAATCCCTGTAATTGGGAAAAATATTCTGTCCAGCCCACTCGATCCAAAATATTGCATGCCTATTCGGAAACTCTCGATTGGGCTGGTTCGTTTTGAAGTGAATGACCACCCATCTCGATTATTTCTTAGGAAGTGATTTGGAGTTGCTTTCAACGAGTTTAGCAGGTAAAAGTGCAAGGAGTAACAATGTTCAGTAATTACAAGTAACATAAGGGTTCAATGAATACAAGAGTTAACACATGCAAAACAGAGTTACTGTGATGATTTAAACGTCCTATCATAGGTGTGGTGCTTCACCCCCCTAATGAAATTAAAGGTCGACCACGACCTTCAATAATGTGGTGGATGGGGACATAATTAACTAGATAGAAACAAATTAAATGCCATAATGGACAACCATCAAAACATGAAAATATCAATAGAGACATGTGACGTGATTATAGGGTGCATTGAATGCTGAGATTCACTGATGTAATTAAATCTTTGTGGGAATCAAAGCATGGGAATAGAATTAAATCTCAAATCATGGCTAAGACAAATTCGCACCAAAATATTACCGTTAGAGAGAAAAAGAAATAAGTTAAAGATAGACTTGGAAACTTTTTAGAATTGCATTCTTGAAATATGAAACTTAGAATAAACAATTGTACACACATACTCAACTTACCACCTTTTTGATGTAATAAATTTCCATAATGGCCCGATGATCCTCCTTTATTATTGGAAAGGGAAGACAAGATAACAAAGTGTTTATAAGGTAATTTCAAATATACTCCAATACCATAGGCATGGCCTCTGCTGCCAATAGGCATCCATATCCTCAATAGGGTTTCCTTTTACCCCGTTGATATGCCAGTATCCCATTATACTAAAAAGGATTCATAAATTAATTTCTTGATTATCAATAAAATGCCATTGTTCCGGTGTGATGACCAGCTAGTAACAATGCCATTCACCAGACCTTAATGAGACACACAAGTCGACTCGTGATGAGACCTCTTGTTCTTTGACCTGAGTGTCGAAGGCCATTACCCTGTCTTGGTGACCAGAATTGTAATGTCACCTTATTAAGTCCTATGATCATGGTAGGTTGACTTGTTATGAGACCCCCTATACTTTTGGTACAATTTTCTTATTTAATTTGATTTATTAGTAGTTTTCTCATTTTTTTATGATAAGAGATTAGTGAAGGGGGTGGATCATCAACTCTTTGAGAGTTAGGATGGTGTAAAAAGTATTGTAATAATTATCCTTTTTAGTTTTCTATTTGCTTCCCAAAATTTTATTTGTCAATTAGGTCACAAGAATATAAGTAAGAAAAACTAAAATCCTCTGGTGGTAATTGAAGAGGTATATTATGAAAAATTTATGTATTTACGATATCAGGATTGTTAAGTTTTGATGAAGTTGAGAATTCAAGTAAAATATTATCTTATGCTAATAATTGGGACGACCTAATTTTGTCACCATGATAATAGAAAAGTGCATCAAAATCAGAATAATTTCACAAAAAAAATGGTTATAACTAAGAAAATAACAATCATAAGGGAACAACAGTTGTGACTAAGGGAACAACAACTGTGACTAAGGGAACAACAATTGTGTCCAAAGGGAACAATAGTTGTCGCTTAAAGGGAACACCAAGCTGTGATGAAAGGGAAAAACAATTGCAACTAAGGGAACGATGGTGAAGGAACAACAACTATGATAAAAGGGAACAACAAGTTGTGATGAAAGGGAGTAAAAGTTGTGACTAAGGTGACAACAAGCTATGATGAAAGGGAACAATGGTTGCAACTAACGAAACAACATTGAAGGAAAAACAAGTGTGACCAAAGGAACAACAACTGTGATAAAATGGAACAACAAGATTTGATGAAAGGGAACAACAACTGTGACTAAGGGAACAACAATATGTGATGAAATGGGACAACGATTGCTACTAAGGGAACAACAATGAAGAAACAACAGCTATGACCAAAGGAACAACAAATGTGATAAAATAATAACAACCCTTTCCCCTTATGTTGACGGTGCTGGACCCACCGACATGTCAAGGATATCTCCCCGGTAAGAAGTCCCAATTAGACCTCAGACCAGTTGGTGTAGAAGTCCCAGCAGTGAGTCATGTGGTAATGCCTTGACTGCAATTTCGCACAGAGGAAAGCAAGATAACTCTATTGCTAGAAAGGGTGTGACCACTACAGTGAGTCAAGGAAGATGCATGAGAGGTTCTAACACCGGTGGGTTGAGATGAGTGCCCTTTGGAAACCTATAACAATACTCGGATGGGAAGGCAACACACGAGTGAATATTCATCACAAGCTAGAAAGAAAGTCAGCTGGCAATCCAAAGTGATGTTTACACCAATAAACACATTTCAAAAAGATGCATACATGCTCATACAAAACAATCCATACATGTGTGCGTAAGAAAGCGAAAAAATATATGTCATTTAGAGTAAACACGATAGCTGGAATACAATACAACATATGCATGAAACGTGTTGGCTCTTATTGTATAAAGAAGTGTAAGTTCCAATGATACAATACATCCATGTACACCCTGTAGCTCCAATAGTGGAACATTACAGCCACATCTTCCTGCTCATCCAAAGAGATGTACTAGCTCCGTGCAATGGAGAAGCCAAGGAATGTTACAATATTGTCCAAGATCTCTCTAAGATAGTCTTATCGGAAGCTTGGCTAACGAAAAGCCTTTACAATGAATTATGAGGTTCTATTTATAGCAAAGGGTGGGGTGACCCTTGACATTCCCCTTTGTGATAGTTCATCTACCCTCATGACTCTTCATCTACTTTATGACTGTTACATCCAACTATTGACACTTGAACTTCCACTTGACATGACATTACATTAAAATGCACATGTGCTCATGTGAGACAACATGGCTTGAGCAAGCCATGCAAGACATCACTAACACTCGGTCTGTTGTGATGAGACCAACTATTTGACATGCTTGTGATGGTGAAGGTGGTGAGCTAATGCCAATATTGTTCATCCGTGATGGTGTGTATGCACTCAACGGTGACATATTGTTGAAGCAAACTCTTGCCTCTGTTGCATCTAGGTGCATTAGTATGGCTCCTTCAACCAACTCGTCTGCTAGCATGTGCATGGTCTTCTTGGTGCAACCAAACCAACAACACACTGATGCATAATGTCCGTGCTAATCTTCCAGTGTGTACTGGTGCTCATGCACATCAATAGTCAACTACATGCTCAACTCTAGTCAGACTTGATTCTCGTCTTCGCCTTGGTGAGTGTGTTGAATGGGTTGGATCGCATGCGTGTGCACAATGACATGCATGCTGCTAAATCCCTTACATGTGATCAACAACACTGCTCACCATGTCTACTCCACACCAGCTGCTGGGATGAATCTATAACTTGTACAGGCACAGTTTCATCCATGAGTGCATGTTGCGCCCTCTGTTTTTCATGTTCTTGCTGCAACTCATTCTCTTGTCTGTGCAGCTCATGTTCTTCCTTAATTTGTTGCTTCAACACATGAAAATCCTTCTTTGTTCCATTCTCTATATTCACATGATCTTCATGTCATGTCGTCACCTTATATCCCGAGTCTCCAAAGTTTCTTTCATCACCAGTGGATCTACTTGAGCTTGCAACTTTGTTCCATCTATGTGTTTTCAACAACCTTCCTCTTGCATTCGTTGCATCTGGTATTCTGTATTAAGTTGTTGTTCATTATTCTGCTCGCTTTGATGTTGCCGCCATCATATCTTGGTTTTCTTATCTATGAACAACTTGATGTCTTCGTGGGTAGGCAAGTCCATAAACACTTGATCGACTACATCCCCAAGTGTGCTTTGACTAGTGTCTTCGACTATGCTCTCTTGGAAACCATTGTACCTATGCTGCTGAGAGGAAGATGAACACATGCGATACCTGAAATGTTATGAAGCCAGCTCATAAAAAGATAGAAAAGATAGATCAATTCCTTGGAATTCAGCCTCTTCGAGGGGGCAACCTCCTTTACATTACACAAGTGAACAATTCTTGGATGATACAAATGACAAAACCTCCTTTCTATATATAGGAGTCTAAGGGGTCACAATATAACCAAGTCGACCTAACAATAA
>APFE030275849.1:172281-186300 GCA_000404065.3 Pinus taeda | reverse complement strand
TGTTTGTGTTACTAACGAAAAATGCTGAATTTAAGTGGACTGATGATTGTGAAAAAGCATTTGATGAACTTAAACATCAGTTGTCTACAGCTCCCATTTTGAGAGGACCTGATTGGGCACTCCCCTTTCATATATCCTCTGATGCCTCAGAAACTGCGATTGGAGCTGTCTTGGGACACGAAGAAAACAGTCTTCTCTATGCCATTTATTTTATTAGTAAAAACATGACCCCCGCAGAACTTAATTATACAGTTACTGAGAAGGAATTTCTAGCAGTGATTTATGCTATCAATAAGTTTCGGCATTATATTACTGGTTATACTACTTTTGTGCATATTGACCACTCAACCATTAAATACTTAATGAAAAAATCAGTTACAAATGCTCGAGTTACCAGATGGTTATTTTTATTACAAGAATTTGATATCACAAGTGTAGATCGACCAGGAAAAGAGAATGTAGTTGCTGATTTCCTTTCTCGGTTAAAAACTAATGAAAATATTCCAGTAGATGATTCTTTTCCCGACGAGTATTTATTTGCAGTATCTGCTAACTCACCTTGGTATGCAGACATTGCCAACTACTTAGTTGCAAGGAAATTACCATCACACCTATCGCATAGAGAAAAAAGGAAAATCATTCAGCAAAGCGCTAGGTACAACTGGATAAGCGGCTGTCTGTTTCACACAGGACTCGATCAGGAGATCCGGAGATGCATTGGTGAAGATCAAATTTATGATGTATTGAAAGCCTACCACGATGGCCCTTGTGGAGGGCATTTTGCAGACAAAAGAACAACACACAAGGTTCTCAGGATGGGTTATTACTGGCCCTCAATCTTCAAGGATGCAAAGAAATATTTCAGGGCCTGCGATAGCTGTCAAAGAATGGGCTAGCCTAATCACAGGGATGAAATGCCACTCAATCCCCAGGTAATTGTTGAACCTTTTGAAAGATGGGCACTAGATTTTATAGGTCCCATTAACCCTCCATCCAATCAAAAAGTTTACATACTAGTATGCACAGATTATATGACTAAGTGGGTAGAAGCTAAGGCACTCCTCAAAGCTAATGAAAAATCAGTATTAACATTTTTATTTGAAGAGATCTTCGTTAGGTTTGGATTGCCTAGGGAACTAGTCACTGATGGGGGGCCTCCTTTTAACTCTCATGGCTTCAAAGACACATTGCAGAAATACCATATTAAGCATAAAATGACCACACCTTATCACCCCCAGGCAAATGGGCAGGGGGAAAGCACCAACAAAATCATAGAAGCTATTTTGACAAAAACAATAAAGGAAAATAGGAGGGACTGGTTTCAAAAGTTGCCTGAGGCGCTATGGGCTTATAGAACTACTTGGAGAAATACTACGGGATTTTCACCCTATGAATTATTTTTTGGTAAAAATGTTGTTTTCCCTGTGGAGTTTGAAACCAAAACTTTAAGAACTGCTTTAGTTGTTAACCTTGATTTGACTGATGCACAGACAGCCAGGTTGCAGTAGCTTCAGGAACTGGACAAGAAGAGGTTGGATGCCATCCATCAAACAACCATGATCCAACAACAAAGAACCAGATGGCACGACAAAACCATTAAGCAAAAGCAGTTCCAGAAAGGTAATTGGGCTTTACTGTATGACTCCCGTTTCAAAAATTTCCAAGGTAAATTAAGAACAAGGTGGCTAGGACCTTATGAAATAGATGCTGTTTTTCCAAATGGAACAATCAGACTCTTAATGATTGATGATAGTAGAACACCGTTATTAGTGAATGGGTATCGACTCCGTTCGTATCAACGACCTATTTCTAAAGAGGATTTCAAAGCTACCGGCATGGTAGACTTACATTATGTCTTTTTGGGGGAACCTGCTATCCCTCAAGGCACTTAAATTTCTGTTTATTTATTTATTTTTTAGATTAGATTTCTTAACTAATAATCCCTGCCAAGGGTTTCCATGTTACAATTAATTGTTTTGCAGATCTTATTTTCGGAGGATGGCTGAGAATAAAAATTCCAAAAGAATCACTTTGCAGCTGGGAGACGTTTTTCAGACCATAAATCAAGTTTTTTGTTATGTCCCGTTGCTACAACACCACTTCCCGTTGCTGCAACACCACTTCCCGTTACTGCAACACCACTTCATGTTGCTGTAACACCACTTCGTGTTGCTGCAACACCACTTCCTGTTACGACAACATCACTTCTCAATGCTGTAACACCAGTTTCAGTACGTAATGAACTATCATCCTGATGGAACATATTATTCTTCATTAAAGGAACCAGCCATGCACTCTGATAATTACACTTCTTCACTACTACTTCCTGTCAGTAATAAAAATTGCCTGTATTCTCACGCTTCTACACCCTTTGTAATCATTATTGATCCAGCAAAAGACAAGATAAGACTTTTTGGCACACAACTAAAGGTAAAAGTAAAGGTACGCAAGTTTAAGTGTGGATATTAAATTATAGTTAATGTGGAGATGTTGATACGACTGCCGAAATCATTGTACTACCAATCAGATCATTCAGCCGTAGATTTGGCGGGATTACCAAAAATATTGTAATTATTGCATAATACGTCAATCACAGCCACCCTTACTCCTCGCGGTAATATCTAAAAGTCACTTCGTCATGGAATATCCTCATTTGTAACGGTTTACTCTGTCTCAAACTCGTAAACTCGGCTCTGTATTGTGTATTTTCGCTGGATCAGCAGCTATGGGCGGAAATCTGATTACACATGAACCTGGCACAAAAACACTACTGGAACTCTACCCTGAGGTTTACCAAATTTTCCTGCAAGCAGGATGGGTAGACTACTTTAGAAGACTCTCGGATTTCAATACACAACAAGTATTGGAGTTCGCATGAAACTTAAGAGAAGGATCTTCCATGGTCCAGGGAGTACAAATTCCAGTAACAGAAGAAGATGTAGCCCAAGTTTTCGGGTTACCGATCAATGGTACACGCCGGTTTAGTAGAAAACATCTTGTTCTGAATGTGCAGCAAGACTTTATCTTACCAGGCGAGCATGTGGAAGCCAAAGGCAGAGGGTTCTCACTTCAGTCACTGCCTCCACCGTGGCCGAAGGTTGCGGAGTTCGTTAAGCAGTACTTGACTTGCGAAGGTCGTTACCAGGTAATTTACCAACATGACTTCATTTTGTTAAATCATTTGAGGCATGGTCAGTTAATAAACATGCCCTATTATCTATTGGATTGTCTAAAAACTATGTCACACTATGCTGTAAAAGCAAAGCATCCACTCCTTTCCCTGAAACATCATCGCTTAGCCCAATTTCTAATAAATAGAGGCTTTGCTCTAAATCAACCACCTCCCTTCATTAATTCTCCCCAACAAATAGAAGAAGATCCTCAGCAGGAAGAGGAAGTCCCCCAACAACCAGAACAAATACCCTAGGAAATTCCCCAACAACCAGAGAAAATACCCCAGGAAATTCCCCAACAACCAGAACAAATACCCCAGGAAATTCCCCAACAACCAAAGCAAATGCCCCAGGAAATTCCCCAACAATTAGCAGCAGAAACACCGCTGCAGAGGACCCCATCCCCCAATGAATCTCAACCATCCACCCCCATGCTTCATATCTCCACTGATGACTCCGACGATAACACCCCCATCATCTTTCTTAAAAGAAAAAAGCAACAGAAAACTGAAACTCCAACAAAAAGAAGAAGAACCAGGGCTTTAGTCAAAGTAGCTGCTATTCCTGATAGTTCCCCCATTCTAAAGGAAAGTGACTGAAAAAGAAAAATTACTGACTTTCCTGCTTCTGTACCAAGGCGACAAACACGGTCATCTGTAGCAGTTAAACCCACTAGCCCCATTATCCCCACTTCTCCACCCATCATCCTAAGATCCCGCACTCCAAACATTCCTGAGCATTCCCCTTCCTCACCCTCTGGGGCTGAGATGCAGAGCATTGATAATTTTGTGACATTATTTTCTGAGGCAGATGTTACACAAGAACCAGCTGCCGAAAAATCTAAAGTAGACACCCAAGGTAATATTGGATGAGTGGCTGTTACACAAGAACCAGCCATTGACCCAACAGGTGACACACAAGAACCACTTGTTGCGGATGCAAATGACCAAGTGGATCCGGAACAACGATCCCTTCCTCCATTAGAACCTGCAGATACAGAAGCTCCGCCTACCATAGCCTCCCTGCAGGAAGAAATTGAATTTCTAAAATCCCAAATTAAGGATTATCAACAGGAGATAATGATGGTTAAGGAAGCCTATTAGAAGGAATACAATCTCCACATCCTAGCACGGGTAGTGTCTGTAACAGAAAAGAGTCAATATAATGAATATATGTGCAACGAGTGTGGTGAGCTTTACACTCAAGCAGGATATAAGATAGTCAAGCTCCCAATGGCTGAAGCTAATCCACAACCTTCTACTGCTGTAATCCAAAGAGAACAACCTGCTGTTACACAAGAACCAGCAGGAGCTGCACAAGAAGGAACATAACAACCTGCTGTTACACAAGAACCAGTAGGAGCTGCACAAGAAGAAATAGAACAACCTGCTGTTACACAAGAACCAGCAGGAGCTGCACAAGAAGAAACAAAACAACCTGCTGTTACACAAGAACCAGCAGGAGCTACAGAAGAAGAAATAGAACAACTTGCTGTTACACAAGAACCAACAGGAGCTGCAGAAGAAGAAATAGAACAATCTGCTGTTACACAAGAACCAATAGGAATTGCAGAAGAAGAAACAGAGCAACCTGCTGTTACACAAGAACCAACAGGTTTTTCAAGAATTGTAGAGGAAGACATAGAACCACCCCGGGCCACTCAAACTAGTACATAACATAAATCTTTTGCTGATGCTTATGCACAGACGGAACCTCCCTGTGTCAGCAATGCTCACACTGAGACATCTAGTTTTCAACAACTAAAGGACACATGGAGAACAGAATATGAGCTTTCACAAGGGAAGGCATTCCAGTAGCAAAAGTCAATCTGGTTTAGCTATGCATATAAAAATTGGGATGCACTTGAACAGTCTCAAGCTCATCATAAAGAAAATAAGGAATTAAAAGCTAGGCTATCCCACATCTTTGATTTTGTCTAGAGGGTACTGGCTACAAGACAACCCTCTTTCAATTATGCAGTATTTTTGAGAGAACGCTTAGCGTTCTTGCAAATAAAGGCAATTAGAGATGGAAGACCCTACCAAGTTGATACACCTGATTAATTTATTGAAACATTCAGAGAAGCACCAAATAATGATCAAAACTTGCTCTGTGAACTCTATCTTCACAATGAGGCCATGCCTGAAGATAGAATGATGAATATACTCCCTATTGTTGGTGATATCCAAATAAGAGCCTTCATCTCTTTTCTAGCCAATCAACTTACTTGGAAAAATGCCTATATGTCAGCAACGCATAATGAGTAGAACTACCTTCTCTGGATTCGAAATGAACCACAAAATGCAGCCACCTTCTTTGCACAGCATCAAAAAATTCTGAGTAATCCAGAGATGGTTGATCACATGAGGAAACTACAGGTAGCAGTCTTGCAAGACTGCCGACATTATGTAAAAACAAAAGGGGCGTTGGCCATCGAAGCAAACAATTTTTTTAGGAACATTGTCCCAAAGAGAGACAGGAATATCATCCTTACAATCCCCTCAATCTTCAGGTAGCAATTTCACACATACCTTATTATGTCAAATGTATGGAACAGTGTGTTGAAAGGTGGATTGGTTACCGTTTTCATTTCCCTCTCTTGTGGTTACTTGGTCAACAATATAAGGCTCATTACAAACTGACCAAAAAGGAGGAAGTGGCAGTATGGCAACAATTACAGAGTGTCTATGGATTCAGAAGCAGGTCTGATAACACCTTCTTTAGCTACTGCATCAACAACTTACACTTTTCATCCCAGTATTCCGACTCAGATTCAGAGTAAATGTTGCATGAGGACATGCAACCCTTTCAGTTGGGGGGATATTATGACTCCATATTGTCTACTTTTGACCTTATATTTTGTCATGATGTTACCCTCTTTAGCCCATAAGTTGAAACCTTTGATAACATATTGACCTCATTATTCCAAGGTATGAAGTAACTCTCCTCATTGTTATATGTTTAATTATTCAACACATATTCATGTTATCTTTATAATTAATCTCTGGAGGTTGACTAAGTCACTGACAATTGTTGAAACTGTTCAAAGTCTGTAGAATTATAATTCACAGTTGCTGCAACACTAGAAACAACAACTGTGCAGTTGCTACAACACCAGAAACAACAACTGACTAAAGCGGGTAAAACCTCATTTTGCGATGGGTGAAACAGCAATTGTCTAGCGGGGCAGTAACCGTCTGAAGCTGGCAGCTATACTTGGCAGATGCTGACACAACGCGATTAGCAAAACATAGTCGCAGATGCTGGAACACCAGGAACAGCACGAGAACTTCAAGGGAACAGTTGAGATTTACCAAATCGACAACAAGGACGAAACAACCAAGGATCGCACAAAGATCTCAAGGAGATGGACAGGGTATACCAGTTTTGCAACAATAGAAGGATCCGCCTAACGAAGGATGACAAAGTTTACACAATGTTGTAACAGGAATTGATTTCCTATTTTTGTACAAAGAGGTCAAACTGAATGAATAATGACAATCTATTGTAATAGATGTCTCCTCTATAAAGAGGAGACATCTACAGTTGAGAGTGGGAGAGTTATAACATAAGTATTGTAGTGCAGAGCGAGTCTGAATCTTTATTGTAATTGGACATTTTGGCAGATGAATAAAGCACTGTTCTGAGCATTTCAACTTAGCATCTGTGTTCCGGGGAATCTTGTGAGAGGGACAGGGCCCACCTTCTTCACAAGATTCACCCATTTCTTTTTTGTTAAGTGTGTGTGTGATTTGTATGTATTTCTAGCCTTGCTTCCGATATTTCCTTTTGCTGATACTCTGTTTCCTTAATCGATTGGCGCTGTGAGAGTGTGTCACCGGTGATTAGGATTTTTAGTGTGCATTGTGAAATTGGTTACAGAGGCAGGTGTTGAACATCCTTATTCTAAGGACAAGGTCCCGGTCCTCTGTTACAAAACAACCATCATTTCCTTCTGCGGATTTGTTATCATTCGTTAATTGTTTTCATTTCATTTCTGCAATAGATCATAGCTGCTGTAACACAGAGTAAGGGTTTGATAGAAAGTAGATTTCTTTATACTACAGCCTTTAATGCTTTTATAATTGAGTGCATACAGTACGAGGTCACCTTTGAAACAAAAGGAATTTCCCGGGTTGACAATTTAATGTGGTACTCGACTGTTTAATCAATAAACAATTCGAGAGCCAACAACATGCAAGCTTCAAAGTACTGAAAGGGTTGTTCCTAGGTCAACTTCTTGGATAATGAGCTGATGTCGACAAGAAGTGACCCATCATAGGAGGGCCTTAATGAATCCCACATCTACGACATGAAACGGAGCAAATGATTTTGTGGAGGTGAAAATGATCTCATGATACAAGGTTCAGGGTGGCGGTCATGAAAGAATGAAGGGTGAAGGTATTGCAGTGGATGAGACACAAGCTGGGTTGGTGAATTCTCTGAGCGACTTCTCTTGAACATATAGGTGACACTGAAATGGATTGGTAGTGTTAACCCCAAAGATGGATGGTACGATGGACAAATGGTGATATGGCCGGTGAACGGGATAACCCAACCGAACTCAGTCATGGTGTTGGAGTGAAAGTGTCATGTTCAAGAGCGACTTGCTACCAACAAAGTTTTTTCAAGTTTTCTTCCCAATTTTTCCCTAGTTATTTTTGACCAGTACTTCTTTATTTTTGTCAAGCTTGAGGAGGATAACATATGCTTGTTCTATAATTTTCCCTTCGGGAAAGCCTGTCGCTATGTTTTAATGAGCCTAGCAACAGTGAAGCTCGTTCTTGTCTGCATGGACAAGTTTGTCGCTATTGTTTTAATGAGTTTAACGACAAAGAAAACTTGGTCCTTTTCAATTTTAGAGAGTCTGAAAAGAGATGTAATGGAAACTCCAGTAATCCTTTTTTGTAATATGATCCCTTAAGTCTGAAAATGTATAAAATAATACGAAAGGGATGACTTTTTGATAGTGTTAATGAGCCGAACAAGACAAGCGCTCAATCGTTTTCTGCAATGATCCCTCAGGTCCAAAAAGATTAAAATCTAGAGGAGGGATGGCACTTCTAATCACTTTAACGTGCTGGAGAGGCCAATTGCTCGGAATTTTTTTCATATTTTACGAGTTAGATGAAAAGAGCTTAAATAAGACTCGTTTTTTGAGGAACGAGTGATGTTTTTAGATAGCAGTTGGTTCCAAGTAAGGTTTGGAACTTTTCAATCACGATAGTGTAAAGAAGGTGGCTAATAGGATCACTCATCATAGCTATTCCTCAAAAAGGGTAAACAATCAAATGGAGGTGTATGATTGGAGAAAAAGAGTGGAGGTGATGGTAAGAACATGACCAAGGCTCAAAAGCTGATATTATGCAATCACAATGGTTATTTACTGAAGGTGGGTTCATTTTTTAATGAGCTTAAACTCTCGTGGAACATATGCTCATTGCTAGGTTTATTTTTTAATGAGCTTGAACTTTGCGTAAAACTGCTCGTGCTAGTTGTATAATAAGGATGTCTCATCAATAGGTTCATTTTTTAGGGAGCTTTCCCCATTCAAAACATTACTCCGGAGCCTTTTGCATGCAAGCTAGGAACAACCAACTATTGTCCTAGGGGTTAATTAACTACTGGGGTTAGGTATGAAAACTCTTCCTTTACTTTGCCGGTGCCATTTGGATCTTGCAAAGGTGAATGGTTGATTAGACCAATTACCTAACTTAAGCAGTTAAAGTTAGTAGAAACTATGGGGTTAGAGTTACACTGGTCACTTTTCACTTGTGTACAAAAGGTTTGCATACCTCCAGGTATAGCGAAGTAGAGTTTCTAGGTTGCCATATGACAGTTCTCACATTTTCAAGATTGTTCCATCTGCGTTGCAGACAAAACACTTCCTTGGCGATGTCCATCGAAATACACAAAGGTGAATGGCGCAGTTGCTTCCACTCACATAACTTTGACAATGGAATCTTATTCCAGTCTAATCCCATTTTCCTAAATGGATGGGTGTGTCAGACTAGTCATATATCCTCTGCGGAAACCTACCCTATACCTAAAGTTTTCCTGCCGAAGCAGACCAGGGTGCATGCCCCCTGGGTTTTAGTCACAATCACTGAATCACTCGTGCTCATCAAGTGGATGGGCTGGAGATTGATGAGACATTCCTTGCGCAAAAAGACTAGATAGGGATGGCACTTGACTATTAGCTATGTGTGAACCGAGGAATGAAATTTGGTCTACGAGCTGGACCACTCGAAAGAGTGAGGAAACAATAGCTCCCATGCTATAAATGTAGTCATGCCCATGGAGTAGATTTTAATCTAAAGGTCCTTGGACTACCATCATGTTCAAATAAACAGTTTTCCTTCTCAAAGTTACAGGCAAATTTGGAAGGATCCCTAATGGTCGACTGGTTCCTTTGTCGGAGCCTGTCAGATTTCGTATCTCAGGCAGAAGTGATGGTGAACCAAGCGCTTTCCAAGCAGTTGAGGAAATGATACTCACAGAAGCCTCTTCATCTATGATGGCACTGACCATGACCATTTTGTAAGCTTGTACTATGATTCGGAATGGTACATTAGATGGTAGGTGTGGTTTGCCTAGTAGATTCCAATCAAAGGAAACAACTAGGTTGCTTGGAGGTGGGACCAAATAAATGGCCAGGTGAATCTCTGATGAACTTCCTTCCTGCGGTAAAGGAACAGGTAGATTTCCCCGATGTTCATTGGAGTCTGTGTTTATGAAGAGAATTTGAACGGTGTCATTCTCATTCTCTTTGGTGACTGTATCATCTGAAGGTAGAACTTTTGAAGACAAAATTGGGTCGACTTCCGTCTCGACCTGTTGATTTTGGTCCCGGGTGGACTCAGAGGGTTTATCTTCAATGATAGGTGGTTTGACCGAAAACAGAGGTGTGTTAGTCAGATTTTCAACTAGTGATGGAATCGGTAAGAGTTTCTTGTATCCAGGAGGAAGCTGTAGCGATGAAGTAGGATGGTTATCCAAGACTCTTTTAGCTTCGTCTAGGAAGGGATAGCGGTGGATGGCATGATCGCCTTCGCACAGTCTACAAGGAAATTTAGATCTTCCTTTATGTCCATTTACTTTGTTTTCACTAGTTGATGGCGTACTCTCAACATGATCGTCAGAGGTTGAGAACACCTGATTGTGCAAACGGGGAGAACAGTCCCTTAAGATCCATGGGATATAAGGACAATCTCAATGATAGTGGCCCTCTTTGCAAATGACATATGGAGATTTAGGTTTGGATGGTGCAGCATGTGGATTTTCACTAGATGATTCTTGGTTGCCCCCTTTCAGTGTTGGCTTCTTCTTCTTCTTCTTCTTCTTCCCTTTCTTCTTCTTCTCAGTTACTTGGTCCTTAGCTTTACTAGCTTCACCAAGCGAAGAGGAAGAAGGAGAGGGAGAAACAAACGAAGTAGAAGGTTGGGGGGTAACTCTAGTATCATTTGGTTGCTGATTTGATTGCTCAGGAATCACGGTGCTTTAAATGACAGAGGTCGAGAAGAGCCATACTAGCAGGCCAATTGTTAGTCCTGGAAGGGACAATGTGGCCATATGAGGTGCACCAACATCTCCCCAAGAGGAGAAAGGACTAGGATTTCCCCCAAGGGGAAATCCTTAGTTGGTGGACTCCATTTTCTTAACCTAAGATCAATGAGGGAACAATGATGTTATTCTAATTAAAATAAATTTTAGGACGCTTTGACACAACTTGCTTTTTCAATTTTCAAGAGTCGAGAAAAAGCTAAAGATTACTCTAGTCACCTTCGATTTTTAATGAGCCGCAAGTGACAAGTGCTCAGATGGACCTTTTCTTTTAAGGAGTCTGAAAAGGAACGAAAGTGACTACTCTAGAAATCTAGATAGAGGGATTACCAAAACAATCGCAAAAATGCAGAATGCTTTTTATGGTATGGTAGTCAATCTTCCTAAATGTTGTGTTCAATGCATTGTGATCGATAGGGTATCAGACACGGCTTCTTAAGGATAAAGGATATAGCCTATTGTGGTCTCCCAATATATACTCGACGATATGTGGGAGCATAAGTCTGTACTGGCACTTGTTGTCTCAAAGAGGAGGAATGACCCAACCTACAATGAAAAGAAATAGTTACCATGCTTTACGATGTCGAAATACGTCTCTAGCCTAGACTTCTAAATGTTGTGCGTTAGGTTCCAAAGAATTTTTATGTTCGTTGAATTTAGTTTACATTTGATCTTTCTTAAGAAGTTTTCCTTTAAGGTTCACCACGCGATGTAGATATAAAATTCCTAAATATGCAATCTAAGATGATAAACAGTCGTTTACTCTTCCTTTTGCAATGAAAATCCTAGCTACTAAGGAAAGAGAAATAGAAATCTTTCAACATGGAGCAGAGAGCACACACTAGAATGCACTGTCCTAAATCAATCTCCACAAGTATTCTAAATGAAAATGCACATGCATGTATTTGTTTTCTACTTTCTTAATGTGTGAATGACAAAAAGAATGCTAAGTACAAATCTGAATTATCTTTTCAAAGTGACAGTACTAACAATTTTCTTTTCAAAAGACGAAAGGAAGATAAGGACGACACTTTGCGATTTTGAATTGAAAATTGCTTTCGACACTTGAAATACTATTAATTCAAATCAAATACAAGAGTAACAATGTAATTGACTATAAAAAAGAGGAGGATTCTTTTCTTTGACTGAAAAACGACACTTGCAACACTTTCAAATCAAAAGACGACAGTTTGATTAAGCTACCGTTTGCAAACGAGAACTGTAAATGGCGAAAAATACATAAATACATTCACAATTATTTGTGCAATGGAGGCTGAATAATGCAAAGGAAGGGAGTTTGAATAGTGGTATACTGATCACAGACAGCAAAACTCCTGAATAAAGCTGAAGAGAGTGAAGAAAAACCAAACTTTGGAGGTAGAAACAGTCTTATTTGATCATCGCACCTGTAACATAGGGAAACAAGGATGCATCTCACCTACAGCACACGGGAGGTGCGATGGTCCAGGGACGAGACTTTAACTTGGTTTTTGGTCATAGTTTGCAGCTTATTTTAGGGATTTAGGCTGAGCTAAAGATAGTAAGTAAATACAAAACACAGGGGTTGATCTAATGAGGTTACTTGAGCCACCACCAGGGCACTTAGGATGTTTTCCAGTCAGATGTTTAATTCATAAACTAACCCAGATATTGACTGAAGCAACATTTATCTACTTTGTAGTTGCATAGAAAAAGCAGTTCAAAGGCTAGCTGGCATAACTTCAGGCTTCGTCTGTAGTTTATGAAGTAAATAAACTAGAAACAAGCAAACAAGATACTTGCTCCCCAGCAGAGTCGCTATTTTGTTATCGGGAAAACTAGTGTCCATTCAGAGCTGCTAGTCCCACTAAGACAGGTAGCTATCTTAGAAACAAACAAACTAAAGTTACTTGCATTTTCCTTTATGGGAAGTAGATGAGAGAGATGCAGAGAGTACCAACCTCAGTCTTTCGCTTGGCTCCTTGCGTGTTTCCTCCTCCCTTTGATAGATCTTTGCTGCTCCTTCCTCGCATGTCCCGCTTCAAAGAACACCTATAGAGTCAAAGCAACATAATACCATCAAAGCGTAGAGATCTACAATCATAAACAATATAGGATTAGATATATATTGACCATACAAATGCATATATCAACTCAGACATACAAGAATATGGAGGAAAAATCAAATAGCTTTATTGATAGAAGTAGTAGAAGAGAGGATTACAACCCATTGATCTGACCTAGTGCCATCCTCCCATCATGAAAGCCTTATTCACCTCATGAAAATCTAGATCACCCAACACTATGATGTTCCACAAAGAAACCAACAACACTTCCTTACAAGATGCAAAATTCCAGCCTCTGGATCTTTAGGATGAGGGATCCATATATAGATGTTTGTAGGTGGGTGAGATAGCTTTTGGGTTTTTGATTAGTGTCATTTCTCTGATATTTATCAATTCCACTTGGAGATTTCATGATCTCTTACTCATCCCTGGGCGAATTCAGAGAGGCAAGTGTCATGGGGGAAGTTTCTGGAAGATTCCATGATCATCCACCTTGCAATCTGTCTCTTCCATTTGTCTGCTCTCGCCCATCGCACCCCATAGAAGGAATTTTTAGTATGCATCGCACCCCCCATGTGCATTAGGTGGGATGCATCGCACTTTGACCATGGATTAGGTGAGATGGTCCAGTTTTAACCAGTTTTGAGCATTTTTTCATGGAGAACTTCTAGGAGATGATGTAATCAGCTGACCTTGTTCCTTTAGGGATGAACAACACTTTTAGGGAATTAGAAGCCCTTGGTTTATGGACATATAATATTGGGGTTGCAGTGCCCAAATATTTCTATAACAGAGACAAAGACAAAGAGCCAGAATAGCCTACCTCAGACAAAGAGCTTGTCATTTGGGAAAACAAGAACATCAAAGCTTATGCATTAATCACAAATCTGTAAATGAAGAGGTGAGTCACCATATTTCACCATTTTCAACTACTTTTTAAGCCTTACAAAATTTGAAAGAACTCTGTGACTCACATTCTGCACTTGAAGTTGTTCAACTCATGATTAAACTCTTCACTCTTGAAATGCAAAATAATGATCCTCTTGCTCTTGCATCTGAAGTAAAGTCTATAATGCATGATATCAAATCCACTAAGGTTGAATTGGATATTCCTCTTATCACTTTTCTCAAGGCACTTTATCCTACTTACTTCAATTATCTTGAGTCATTGCAAGCAAATGGAAATCTCAAAGATATCACCTTTGACTCTCTTGTGAAAAATTTTGTTGAAAGAGAGA
>APFE030275849.1:145914-168367 GCA_000404065.3 Pinus taeda | reverse complement strand
AAACTGGGGTATCTACTTCAGGATATGCTATGAGTCTTGGATCAGGAGCTGTCTCCTGGAGATCACACAAACAATCAGTTCCAGCAGATTCCACAACAGAAGTAGAATACATGGTAGCAGCTAAAGCAACAAAAGAAATTGCGTGGATCAGGAAAATTCTTGAAGATTTGCAGGTAAAACAAGTACAAGCAACTCCACTCATGATTGACAATACCTTTTGGCCAAGATCCCAAAGTTCCATGATCGAACAAATCACATCAATACTAAATATCATCTGATTCGACATCATGTTGAGGCTAAAACAATCCATCTCCGTCATTGTTCCACTCATGAGCAAATTGCAGACATCTTCACCAAAGCGCTTGGAAGAGAAAAGCTTGAATGATTCAGAATGATGCTTGAACTCACCAAAATCCCTTCAGATTAAAGGGGGGGGGGGGATGTGACACCTAATCATCAGGATTGGGTGAATATAATGTAAACAAATGATAAGTAATATGAACAGTCATCAGGAGATGAAGTGAACAATCTCTCCCAAATGTATATAATGAAGACCAACCTGAAGGAATAAAATATACAAATCAATTTTTCTTTGAGGAGTTACTGCCTAGCCTGACATCATTAATTCCTAAATTTCTACTAAAATAGCTGAGTTTGACTAGCCACTTGTAGACTTCAAATTCAATAGTGGACTTGTTGTTTAGAATTTCTCATGAAATTAGTCTTTTGAAGACCAATCACCAGTAAAATTTAGTCTCCTTAATGATCAGTTGATCACCCAAAACTTACAAAGAAAAAACTTGGCATAAAGAACATAAGTGTGTTCAAGAAGAAATGGCCATTCCCTTCCTGATTCTTATGCAAAAATTGTATGCCAAAATGAAACAGATTAAGGAAAATCAAAAGTGTAAATTTTGTCCAATTCATGATGTTGATAGTAGTACATTTTCAATAAATACCCATGAAAAATAAATTACTTCCTGTTTGTGTCAGATGGCTCATGAAATGTGCATAGCAAAAAGCTGGGCATTATAGATTTGTTGTGTCCTGTAGATTAGTATGTTACATTAAAATCATACAACAAATCAAGTGTCGGGTTCAACAGAAAATGCACCCATTGTATAAAGTAATTTTAACGAAAACAAAATAGGATCGCTACAATTTCATAATGTGAAAATACAAAATAATCAAATTTAATAGCAAAAACCTTCGAAGCTCTTGACTTCTTGTTGGTTAAACAGGGATACCAATAAATTGATAGGAGAGGCCTGTAAAAATGAAATCACTAGCTGAAGGTGTGACCATCTCAGACATTTTTTTGAATTCAACAAAATAGTATTAAAGGCTCAAATCATTTCAAGTCATTGCCTGATTTGTAATACGAATTTGACATAAAACTCTTCATCTTATCAAAAATTTAGAGTTTTTTTTTTTTTTTAAATAGTCGTGCTCACAACAACTCATGGAGCTTCCTGCTTCATTTCTATTGATTTTCTTGATTTGAAATTTGCATAAACTTGTTGAAGAACCCAAATACTTAATAACTTTTCTGAACAAAATACGCTGAAACCAACCAGGTAAAATATCCCAACCAAAGTATTTCCCAACCAAATCTGCCAACAACTTGTAAGATTTATAATGATTTCTGGAAATCAAATGCTAATAAAGATCAATCACTTGACTATAGAAAGTTAAGCATGAATGATGATCACTTTAAACAAAGTGATATAAAACATATCAAATATCATAATAACATCAATTGTGAGCGTATGTGTTTAAGAATATCAATTCCAACTTACTTAAAAGTGATATAATGCAGAATTGTATGAACATTCACATATAACAACAATATCAAATCAAAAGACTATTTAATTGCATAACATGAAACAAAAGGACATTGATAAAAGTACCATATGTATTTGAATCGTCTTACGGAAGTAACAGTCTGGTTCACTCTTCTTATTTCTGAAAACTTAAAAAATATACAGAAATGCAAGTCCTCTTGAAATCCCCTTTACAAGAAGTTTGAACCTTGATCCTTGTCTTTTCTAAAAATAAATTAAGAAGTGCAGAAATGCTATATTCTTAAATCTAATTTAATACAATTTCAGGACCCTTTCTAAGATGACATGAAAGGGTCTTTATAGCAAAAATAGAAACAAATTATTCATAAAAAGTGCTTCGGGTAGTTGGAACAACCTTTCCCAAAATATGGGATTTCATCTTAAAAACAGAATTGCGATAGCTCTTGAAAATATGCATTGCATCTATCATTACTCCTGTGGCTTTAACTGACAAATCTGGAGCATAGTTTGGATCTCTGGTGGATGACTCATCCTAGCATGCACATGACTTGCATACACTACATCCAAGAGTTCTAACATCATGCGATCGGTTGCATCAGCAAGACATTTGATTGTCATTTGTTGGCTGTGTGGTTTGACTAAATAGAACCATTGTGTATCCCAATTGAGGCTTTTTAATTCTTTGAGTTACTCCTCTCTGTTATTCAAATCTTGCTTCCATTGTTTTTCCAACACTTTTGCTTTTGGAAGGTTTTCTGGGGAACACTCAAAAATTAAATTGCTGCTGTGTAAGTTGTCATTTATCAGCCTAATGATATTATTCATCACTCCCCTAGCCCTTGAAGTCGCTCTTTCTACTTTTATCAGCTGTGTCTCCCATTCTGAAAATAATATCTCCTGATGAGATTCTTCAATTACCGTCAATTTAGCAGCCTTTCCCTTTTTGTGTTTTGCCAATAGATATAACCTGTGATTTTCTCATCTTCATCCTTGAATTCCAACCTTGAATTCACTGCTTGATCTGTCAGTACGTTTGTTTTGATACACAGTGGATAAATGAGAGATATATTTTGGCAAAGTTGGGTTAGCTATTGAGATAAGAAATTATTTATTTGTAAGGCTTCCTTTATAAACTCTTCAACATTGGGATTGTCCTTGAATTTCTCCATTGAGAGTTTTAGCTGCTTTATTTGCTCTTATTTAGATTTCATCTCTTCATGATGTGCCAGTTTTAGCTGTTCGAACTCTTGAGATAGTTGTTGTTGTCTTTCAATAGCTTGCTGATCAATCCTCTATTTTTCCACCCTTGACTCTTCTTCAAGTTGTTTAATCTTTTGATTTTTTTCCTTGATCAATTTATTAACTTCATTTGCTTTATCAATCGTGGCAGTTGTATATGCTCCTACAAACTAAGATAATTTGGTCAAGTCCTCAGATGGATTAACTTCTGAGTCTCTCCAAATGACATTCATGGATTCACTTTAAGGAACTGTTGTTGATGCTTGGTCTATCTTTCTCTTTTTCCATTGCCTTTTAATTACATCTCTATGTTTAGGGCTATAAAACATATTAAAGGTGGAATTTCCTCTATGCTCAGTGTAATCTCTGGTAAAGGATACTCAGGGATTATCTTGATTTCTTTTAGAGCTGAGTCCATGCTGGATGGTTTTTCAATCACAGGATCATGAATCATGAGTTGTTGTCTTAAGGGGGATTCTGGTGTGTTAACATTTTGGGTATCACTTTGACCTTTAATCTATTTATCAAAATGTTCCCATTCTTTGATCAATATCGGATCAATGTGAACATTTGTGTCAAACTGTTCACTAGCCTTCTCACTTGTCTCGGCCGCATCAGAAGTTTTCTCTATGTCCTGTTCTGTGCTTTACTCCGTTTTATGGATGACTGGTGAAGTATTTAATAAGTCTATTGGTATTGTCTGAAGCCTTTGCATCCTGCATTAGATGAATTGGTCCATTTTCTCTGGTTCCAACTTGATTTTTGCCAGGTGGCTCACTTGTGAGAATGTCTCTACTGATCTAAATAAGCCATCGAATTCATCTTTCTCATGGACGAATTGTTTAACCTTTACCTAAGTAGTAAAATTATAAGAAAATTTATTCGGGTCATACTATCTTTTGGGAATAATAGCTAGGTTCAAACCCCTTATTTTCTCGACTTCAATTTGGGCATGTTTATATTCATGCAATGAATAGATGCCGTAATGAACATGAAAGGCATGTCATAACTGTTTCTTGGCTTCTTTGATATTTTTCGTAAGCCCTTTTTCAACTGTCTAACAGGCTATTTCCCTAGCCAATAGTTTATCTGGGACATATAGAGGAAGTACATGCGGGTCAGTGATGCTACCAAAAACCCTAATGTATGTGAACAGTTCGTCCCCAAACCAACTAACAATTGAAGTTGAATCAATACTAGCCTCCTCGGACAGCTGAGGAGTTGGTCTATTAAAAATGGCCCGATGAATGGCTAGGATGAAGCCATGGAAAATTTTGTAGAAATGCTTCTTATATTGGGTCTTCCATAGGTATTTATGGTAAATATGGATAGGGGTTAGGTCTTGGATAGTCCATTTCCATCCCATGATGGGAAAATTGGAATTGAAATAAATGGTATTGACTATATAGGCATTCATATAAAATGGGGGAACAACTCAGGTGGTAACAAACCTATTTTTCCTATAATCAAGTATTTGGATGGCTAGTTTATCTAATAGGATATTAGCCCAATCCATCACAAAAGAGTTCAATGTTGCTTCTATTAATGGAACCATTTCAATGGAAAACTTAGCATAATTAGAGCTTCCAAATAGTCTACACATCATTACAGCAGCATAACAACATGGAGATGCTAGGGACTCCACAGAATACATACCAGATGATTCGTGCTTATGTTTGTTAGGGAAGTTCCTCCATTGTTTGATGGGGTCCGACTCTATTTGATTTTCCTTCGAGAAAGATTCAAGGAATGATTTATTGTAGTACTTCTGAGGCTCTAGTAAATGATACATTTTCATCAATTTTTCAGGCTTGAAGGATCCAAACATTATTCTGTCAGTTTTGAAAAGCGTCGTGTCCATTATATTGATGATTTCAATTATCCATTTTACCATGTCATTATATGGAAAAATATTTGGGCGGGCCACTACTCGATGAAGAAAAGAGTCGGCTAAATCACCAAGTGTTTTTTCTGACTCTGTAGGTCCATCAGCTATTGCATGTCCTTCAGTTACCTTTGGCTTTTCCATTTCTAACATATCATATATGCCTTCCCATGAATTTTTCCCAAAATCTTGACATGTCGTATTCGAGATCAACACAATTTTTTCTAGTCCTTCTGCCACTGCAGGGGGCACTTTTGTCTTTCAAGCTTTCTTTAACATTTAGTTGGCTGCATACTTCCAGATTCAAACTGAAAAAATGAAACAGAGGACAATATAGGCTAAAAATTTTCAAAGCAGCTTTATGCTTGTAAAGATAGTGTTGAAAGAAGTACAAACGGAAATCGAAACAGGAGCATTTGATGCAAAAGATTTCATATTATAACTTGATATTAACACGAAGGGTGAAATCTTGAAGGACCGCAGTCTAAGTTTTTCCGTAACCAACGATGTGAAAATTTAATGCTCAATGAATAGGTCGCATCACATATTTACAAAGGTATTATTAGAATGTGTGCCATAAACTTTCCAGTTTTTTGATAAGCGATTTCAATATATTATTTTAATATTTAAAGAGCAATCGCATATCGCAAGTCGGGAGTTATAAGTGCCATGTTCTAAGAGTCTTTTGAATTTCCATGATTGCGATAAGTGATGACTTGGCATATAGAGTTGGGTAATTCCTCATTTAACTCGCCCGAATCATGTTTTCCATTTATTATTATTGAACCATTTTACTATATTTTAACATTGCATCACTTGTCGTTGAGGTAAGTATCACTTGTTTCTATTGGGATTGCGATATGCGATCGATGTATATCACATCGCAAGTTTTCAGGGCTAGCTTCCTTTGGTTTTCAACGATATGCAAAATGTGAGAATCATATCGCATCGCAAAGTTTCAACGGACTATTAAAACTTTTCTATTGGAATCGGCGATATGCGATATGCGATAGTTTTATCACATCGCATGTTTGTCAATTAATTGCTATAAGAAGCTCTACGATTGAAATTTTTGTGGTAACTTCACATCGCAACATGAATATTTGGATTGAAGGTTCCTTAGGATAAAGTGAATGTGATTTGCGATGTTTGATTTTTTAAAGGGTTTTTTGAAGCCCTTTTTATTTAAAAAGCAAGAAACAAAGACATTTATTTCTATGTAAAGGTTTTATTGCTTCTCAAAAACTAAAGGGACCCTATTTCCTATTTCGCATCTTAGAATACGATTAAGAAATATTTTTGACATGGGGTGGTTGTTGCATAACACAAAAATTGGCGATTCACTGAAAGAACTAGTTATCTCTGAATAAAATTATGAAATTTCTAACGCTTTCTCAAGTTCAAACAATTGAGGAAAAGGAAACTATCTTGAAATTAGCTAGATAAACAAAATTACTCTGAATAAGAAAAATTGATCAATTTTGCAATTTCTTTTACAAACCTTTATTATAAATGAAAAACTTTATGGTTTCTTCAAGCCTTGATTGGTTGTTAAAGATAAAGTAGGGGGCTCCTCCAACTTATCTTTTGAATTTACTCTTTTGTCACAGGTAGTGCCATTGCTGCTAGCAAACATCTATAGTCTCGATAGGGTTACCTCTTAACCATCAATTATTCATTATCCCATCCATCTAAGAGTATAATCTTTTAAAGATAAATTCAGAAAGATATATATATTATATATATATATATAGTATATATATATATATATATATATATAAATATATATATATAATATATATATATTATTTTTTCTTTTTCCTTTTTCTTTTCCAGATAAAAGCCATTTCCCTGGTTTGGGAACCAGAAGATGACAATGCCATTCAATGGTTGTAATTGAACTAAATAAGCTGGCTCGTAATGAGACCCCTTGTCTTATGATTATAAGCCATTACCCTATTTTAGTATGCAGTATTGGTAATGTCAGTTTAATTAGTTCCTTATGATCATGGTAAGCAGGCTCGTAATGAGACCTCTTATATTTTAAAACAAATATATTTTAGAATTACACTCTAAAAAGTCCTAAACCTAGTGGTTGGGGTGAATCTTTGACTCCTTAAGAGTTATTGGATGAAAATTATAGAGATGTAGATGCTTAATTGTAGAAAGTATTAACTTTTTTTAAAAATAACCTTTATCAACTGATAAAACTTAAAATGATTCACTATGTTTTCCAGGTTTGAAATATTTCACAATTTCAAAAAACATCTTAGAGTTTTATGATGTTTATTTAATTTCCGAAATTGTAATAATTTCCTTGAAAGTTTTTACTTTCCAAAAGTGGATATTCACAATATATTTTCAAAGAGATTTCAATAGTAAAAAGCCAATGATATACTATTTACAACATTATTTCTGAAAGAAATCAAAATTTGCATAAACAATATGTACAGATAAGAAGGGGTTACCTTCTTAGGGAAAATATTTCTTTAAGATAAGCCCATTCACAGGAAGAGAATCTCCCTTTGTTGTTAAGTCTTGCTGTAGAAACATTGATGAGCCTATCTTTTCGACAATCTAGAATGGTTTAAGCCACATATTCTGAAATTTGGTATGCTTACCTTTTTCTTCATGTTATTTGTCCCATTTCAAAACGAGATCACCAATTTGTAATTTTTTTGAGCCGGTTGAACTTGCATCAAAAGAGGATTTAATGACTTGCTGGTGTTTAGCATGAGTAATCTTGGCTTTTTCTCTTTCCTCATCTAATTTAAGAATTTGATCAAACCTTAATTGAATAGAGGAAGAAGGAGTTTCTTCAATGAATTGTACTAGGGATAGTGATGGGAGGGATAGATTTGGTGGAATAACAAATTCTTTACCATACACTAAGTTATAAGGAGAAATACCTATTGAGGCCTTTTGAGTTATACGATCTACCCATAGTGCAAATATTAAATATTTATGCCAATTCTTTTGGCTTTGATTAACAGTTCTTTTAATAATCCTTATGAGATTTTTGTTAGTTGACTTTTCTAAGCCATTTCCTTGGGGATAGTAATTTGCAGAGTATTTTAACTTAAAACCTCTCTTAAGAGAAAATTTGACTATACTATTTTCAGAAAAATAAGATGCATTGTCAAAGATAAGCGCATTAGGTAAGCCAAACCTCGTGATGATGAAATGATCAATAAATTCAATAATTGCATAAAAATTTGCTACCTTTAGTGGAATTGCTTCTACCCACTTAGTGAAGTAGTATGTGGCTGTAAGAATGTATTTGTGCTGCTTGGAAGAATGCGGAACAATCTCTCCTATAATATCAAGCCCCCACTGCTCAAATGGTTGCTCAATATTAACTAGTTGTAAAGGAAAGGTTGGTTTCCTTTGTTTCCCACTAGCAATTTGGCATATATTACATTTCCTCACATAGTCATGGGTATCTTTGAAAAACGTTGCCCAATAATACCTAGCATGCAATATTTTGTGTGTTGTAGTGTCTCCTCCAAAGTGTCCACCAGCTGGGCCATCATGGAGTTCTTGTAAAACCGTTTGCACTTCAGATTTTTCAAGGCATCTTAACAAAATAGAATGATAGTTTCTCCCGAATAACACATTATCAATGATTTCATAGTGTTTGGATTTTAACCTTAGGGCACGCTTGTTTTTGTAGCTGAATTTAGAGGGGGACATATCCATTTTTCAAGTAGAAAATCATATCAACATATTGAGATTCAAAATCAATCATACTTATCTCATTTACTTGTGTAGTACTACCTGAATCTTAATGATCTGGTATATTGGAAACTCCTGCTAGCAACCTGCAAAAACCTTGTCCTCTAACAATTTTCACTGGTTTAATATCAATGTCATATTCTTGTAAAGTTGTTACCCAGTTAACTCTTTTCTATCCTACTTCTCTTTGAATTAGCAATTTCCTTACTGTAGAGAATGGGACTATCACTTTTCTATGTGTTTTAAAGAGGAAAGTTCTAAAATGTTTAACCGACTTAAATACAGTGAAGGCTTGTTTCTCGACTTCTGAATAATTAAGCTCAGCACCCTGCAAATTGGAACTAAAGAAAGATATGGGTGCTTCCACTTACTGACCATTGATTTGTGTTAAAACAACAACATAGAATGATTGAGTGGCCAAAGTATACAAAATAAAATGACTAGAAAAATTCGGAGTATTCAATGCAGGAGCATTAATGATTACTTGTTTGATTGAGTCAAAAGATTCTTTTTCATTATATCCCCATTTGAAAACTAAATTTTTCTTAATCATGGATTGTAAGGGTAGAACAATATGAGAAAAATCAAGAACAAATCTTTTTACAAAATTTATCTGTCCCAAGAATGATTGCGTAGATTTCTTATTATGTGGTAAAGGTATATCAGAAATATCCTTTATCTTATCAGGATCAATGTATATGCCATTTATGGATACAATAAACCCTAAGAGTTTACCTTCATTAAGAGAAAAGAATGATTTTTTAGGGTTTAGGGAGATCCCATACTTTTTGAAACGTTCAAAGATTTGCTTTAAATCATGCACATGGTTTCTCTTTTTCTTAGAATAGACAATTATGTCATCCAAGTAAACAATGATCGTTTTATTGATCAAACCTTTGAAAGCTTTGTCCATGGCTCGTTGGAAAGTAGCTCCAACATTTATCAAACCAAAAGGCATTTTTTGATAAGCATATGTTCCCCATTTGGTTCTGAATGTAGTCTTTAATCTATCATTTGGATGAACCAGGATCTGATTATATCCTAAAAAACTATCAAGAAAAGGCATTAATTCTGAGACAGCTACTGATTGAAGTATCTGCTCCATTGTTGGTAATGGGAAATTATCTTTTTGACATGCTCTATTGAGATTTCTAAAATCTATACAAATCCTAATATCACCTTTCTTTTTCCTAACAGGTACCAAATTTGAAACCCATTTCGAATGTCTGACAGGAAAAATTATTTTGGCTTTAAGGAGTTTATTCAACTCTGATTTGATTTGACTTTCAAGATTGGGGTGAATTTTCTGTAATTTATGATGTACATGTTTCTCATCAGAAATCATTGGAATTGTATGTTGAATAATAGAGGTATCATAAATTTTCAGATCCTCATAATTCCAAGAAAAAACATTTTTCTTTTTTTTTCAATAATTGGATGAAAGAAAATCTTTCATCGGGTGAAAGTCCAAGTCCTAGATTGACATTTTTTGGTTTAGCGTCAGTACCAAGGTTTACTAATTCAAACCTTAAAGTTGAACTTTGAAGCATTGAATTAGTGACATTTTTGAATCTATCCTTAATATCATAAAGATCTTACAGATTAACCAAGGATTTAGGAATAGGATTTTCATTGAGTTTCTGCTTTAATTGAAGATCATGATTGCTTTCATCAATGATTTGGTCATCATAAGATCCTTCAGATGTCAAGAAATTTAAGATATCCTCATCATGATTGAACACACGCCAATTGGTGACATTATTTGGGATGGATGGTCTAAAAATTAATTCAATAGAAAATCTATCTGGACTATAATCCTTAGATGGAAGGAGCTTAGAAGCTACATTAGCCAGGAGATCTGTTGCTACATTCTATGATCTGGGAATAGGAGAGATATGAAATGCCATAAAATGAGAAATAAGATCTTGAGCGAGTGATTGATAATGTTTGAGGTTTCTTGAAAGACAATGAATAGTATTTCTTACTTGTTTTATCATTGTTTTAGAATCACCAAACACTTCCAGATATTTCACATCAAGACTTATTGCTTTATAAAGACCTTGAGTCAAGGCTTCATATTCTGCAGCATTATTGTTACACTCAAATTCTAACCTGCATGATAACATTGTCTTTTCTCCTTCAGGACTAACTCGAATACATCCTGCTCCTGCACCATCATTAGATTTAGATCCATCAAAATAAAAGGACCAAAATAAAGGCTTATCTATAGGTTTATCTACAATTTTATCTAAATTATTAACACACTTAGAAGTATAGGTCTGTGAAAAATTATCAACTTATGATGTGACATTACTAACTGAAAAAAGGTGATTGTTGAGCATTGAATTTCCTGAAAAATGATTCATCCAAATAGTTTCCAAGAATATTATTATTGCAGGCTATTGGTTCATTTTCTTCTTCAAATTCTATTACTGTGTGAGTCAAGTATTTTTCATGATTGATTCTGCTTTGATTTTGATTCCAATTATAAGGAAGCCACATGTGAGACCAATCAGTTGAAATACAACCATGAAGTTTTTCAGACCATTCTTTGCTAAGAATTAAACCATAAAACTCAGGGATGTCAGCAATCAATATGTCAATTATTTGAACAACCCTTGGATCAGTAGATAGTCTAATAGTAACTGAATTTATTTCTCCTAAAACTTGAACCTTAGTTCGATCCAGTTGGACAATATGAACTACAGACTTTTCGGGTTCAATATTTAATTTGGAGAAAACTGATGCTGACATTATATTTGATGAAGCCCCTGAATCAATCAAACAGTTATGCAAGTTTCTATTGTAGATCTCATAAGTCAAAAGAAAAGGAGGGGTATGAGAATTTGATCTATCTCCTATCAAAAAAACATCGGTAGAATCCACCTTATCAGATGGTGGCCTACCTGATCCTCTGGCAGCCTTGCATAATACACTGGTTGGAAGAGGAGAAGAAGGTATTGCATTTAATTCCTTAAGCAACAACTTGTGTTGATGCTTGAGCTTGATAAGTTCATGCAGAGAAATGTTTGCTTGAGTCTTCTTCATATCTTCAACTATGTTATAATGCATGGAATCTGAAACTACTAGAGTTTTTGCTGATGATGGAGGATTGGGTGAAGATGGTTTTGTTTAGGGAGATGAAATTGGAGTTTTCTTCATGGGAGTTTTCTCTTTAGTAACATGATTTGAGTTTTTCTTGTTTTGATTTGACTGATTAGGTTCTATGATACTCTTACTTCTGGTGTTTACTAGTAGGGCTTCCTATTCACTTTCGTTATCAGAGTTGGGTAGAATAAAGTCCCACATTCCATGAAATTCAATTGTTTCTTCTTCCTCTGTTTCTTCAACTGATAAAATTGTATCTTCTTCATCATCATCATCTAAATCAGATTATGCATTTGATATAGCATTTGGAGGTTTAGGATTGGTTGGCTGATTTGTTTTGCAATTCCTAAATGGTTTTTTTGATGAAGTTTCAGCTACCTACTTTTTAATCTCTACCATTTCATTGGACATAGTTTTAAGAAAATTTTGCAGGCCTTCCATATCATATGGATCTTTGGTTACTTTCTTCTTTGATTCATCTCTAAAAGTTATTTTTTGGATTTTCTTTCCTCTAATGTGTTTTTCTTTTTTAGGGCCAAGATATGTTTTTCAATAGCTATTGCTTCTTTCATATTTTCTGCTAATGTCGGTTTGGAAGCTCTATCAACGAAGATGGTTGTGTTTGAAGGTAGAGCAGAAATGTACCATTGATTTTGGACCTTATCGCTAGGCTTAGATGCCACAGTTATTTTAGTCAATAACTTATTGAAACGTGAGTTGAAGTCCTTAATGGGTTCTTTGGGTTCGGCTTTCAAATTGGAGAGGTCATTTATCAAAGTTGTTGTAGACCTATCATCTCCCAATTTAGTTAAAAAATGCTCTTGGAAAGCATCCTAGCTATTAATTGGGTTTGATGGTAACGAAAAGTACCATGATCCAGCTACTCCTTGTAGAGTATATGGGAATAATCTTACAACTGCATCTTCTTCTGCTTCTCCATTCAAATTAATGGACAGCATGAAATTATTTATATGTTCTTCAACTAAAAGGCCACTATTAGGGTTAAATTTAGGTAACCATTTTTGTGGATGAGCTGGCAATTGGGTTAAAAGTGCAGGCATTCTAACAGCTCTTGGGTTGGTCCATGGCCTTGGTTGAGGTTAATTATGTGCCATTGTTGAGCTACTAGTAGAAGAGGGTGAAGCAGTGGTTGAAAGTGATTGGGTAGAGGATGGTGAAGCTCCTATACCTGTGTGAACTACAATTTGGAGTTGGGAAGAAAGTGTGTGACCTTGCAATGATATGGATGGAATGAATGATGATGATGAAAGAACCTTGTTGTTAGATTCTGATGGTGTCTTCCTAGCTCTTTTATGACTTGGTAGAGGGAATTCAACTGGTGGGATTCCAAGTTTTTCACTCTTTGCTCTATTTAGCGTTTGGGATGGGATATATTGAGAAGTGACACTACCTTGGGATAACTTAGACTCTTCTTGAGATATTGAAATCCCCTGCAATTTGTGAATCAAAGATTGTAATTCAGGAGGTTCAGAAGAAGAACCGTATGGCTTGTTTAGGATTTCAACAGTGGGCTCTGTATTTTTCTTTTCAACTTTTTGTTTGGGAATAGGAGATTTAGAATGAAAACGAGAAGTTGGAGGTGATGGTGAGGGAGTTTTACTCTTAGAATGGACTATAGGTTTAGATTTAGTTTCCATTCTAAAATCGTTGCACAAAAATTGGAGGATAACCACCTAGTCTGGCCCTTAAAGCATCTCCTTTTCTGTTTGGTATGGTGGCTCCGTCTGTATAGTATGGGACCAGTTTCCCAATAAAGTGTGATTTCATGAATGGGCGTCTAAAATATATAAAAAGATGATAGATGGTTTGATTTAAACTTATGAAAATATACAAATAGATCTATATATATAACCCGGGTAATCCAATATCAATGTGATTTATAATGATCTATGGTAATCAAATGCTTATAAAGATCAATCACCTGTGATGTAGGACATAAAACTTGACTATAGAAAGTTAAGCATGAATGATGATCACTTTAAACAAAGTGATATAAAACATATCACATATCATAATAACATCAATTGTCAGCATATGTGTCTAAGAATATTAATTCCAACTTACTCATAAGTGATATAATGCAGAATTGTATGAAAATTCAAATATAACAACAATATCGAATCAAAAGACTATTTAATTGCATAACATGAAACAAAAAGACATTGATAAAAGTACCATATGTATTTGAATCGTCTTACGGAAGTAACCGTCTGGTTTTCCCTTCTTATTTCTGAAAACTTCAAAAAGATACAAAAATGCAAGTCCTCTTGAAATCCCCTTTACAAGAAGTTTGAACCTTGATCCTTGTCTTTTATAAAAATAAATTAAGAAGTGCATAAATGCTATCTTCTTAAATCTAATTTAATACAATTTCAAGACCCTTTCTAAAATGACATGAAAGGGTCTTTATAGAAAAAAATAAAAACAAATTGTTCATAAAGAGTGCTTCGGGTGGTTGGAACAACCTTTCCCAAAATATGGGATTTCATGTTAAAATAGAATTGTGATAGCTCTTGAAAAGATGCATTGCATCTATCATTCCTCCTGCAACTTTAATTGACAAATCTCGATCATAGAGTGGATCTCTGGTGGATGACTCATCCTAGCATGCAATTGACCTGTGTACATTGCATCCGAGAGTTCTGGCATCATGCAATCAGCTACATCAACAAGACATTTGATTGTCATTTGTTGGCTGTGTGGTTTGACTAAATAGAACCAATGTGTATCCTAATTGAGGCTTTTGAATTCTTTGAGTTGCTCTTCTCTGGTATTCAAATCTTGCTTCCATTGTTTTTCCAACACTTTTGCTTTTGGAAGGTTTTCTAGGGAACACTCAAAAATTAAATTTGCGTTGTCTAAGTTATCGTTTATCAGCCCAATGATATTATTCATCACTGTCCTAGCCCTTGAAGTCGCTCTTTCTACTTTGATTAGCTGTGTCTCCCATTCTGAAAATAATATCTCTTGATGAGATTCTTCAATTCCCAACAATTTAGCAACCTTTCCCTTTACTATGTTTTTCCAAGAGATATAACCTATGATTTTTTCATCTGCATCCTTGAATTCCAAACCTGGAATTGACTGCTTGATCTATCAGTGCACTTGTTTTGATACATAGTCGATAAATGAGAGATATCTTTTGGCAGAGTTGGGTTAGCTGTTGAGATAAGAAATTATTTATTTGTAAGGCTTCCTTTATAAACTCTTCAACTTTGGGATTTCCCTTGAATTGATCCATTGAGAGCTGTAGCTACTTTATTTGCTCATCTTTAGATTTCATCTCTTCATGATGTGTCAGTTTTAGCTGTTCAAGCTCCTGAGATAGTTGTTGTTGTCTTTCAATATCTTGCTGATCAATCCTCTATTTTTCCACCCTTAACTATTCTTCAAGTTGTTTAATCTTTTGATATTTTTCCTTGATCAATTGATTAACTTCGGTTGCTTTATCAATCGTGGCAGTTGTATATGCTCTTGCAAACTGAGATAATTTGGTCAAGTCCTCAGATGGATTAACTTCTAAGTCTCTCCAGATGACATTCATGGATTCATCTTGAGGAACTGTTGTTGATGCTTGGTCTATCTTTCTCTTTTTCCATTGCCTTTTGACTACATCTCTGTGTTTAGGGCTATAAAACACATCCAAAGATGGAATTTCCTCTATTCTTAGTGTAATATCTGATGAATGATACTCAGGGATCATCTCGATTTCTTTTAGAGATGAGTCCATGCTGGATGGTTTTTCAATCACAGAATCATGAATTAGGGGATGTTGTCTTAAGGGGTATTCTGATGTGATAACATTTTGGTATCACTTTGACCTTTAATATGTTTATCAAACTATTCCCATTCTTTGATCAATATCAGATCAATGTGAACATCTATTTCCAATTGTTCACTAGTCTTCTCGCTTGTCTCAGCTGCACCAAAAGTTTTCTCTATGTCCTGCTCTGTGCTTGTTCTATTTTCTGGATGACCAGTGCAATATTTAATAAGTCCAATGGTACTGTCTGAAGCCTTTGCATCCTGCATTGGATGAATTGGTCCATTTTCTCTAGTTCCAGCTTGATTTTTGCCAGGTGGCTCACTTGTGAGAATGTCTCTACTGATCTAAATAAGTCATCGAATTCATCTTTCTCATGGATGAATTGTTTAACCTTTACCTAAGTAGTAAAATTATAAGCAACTTTATTCGGGTCATACTGTCTTTTGAGAATAACAGCTAGGTTCAAACCCCTTATTTTATTGGCTTCAATTTGGGCACGTTTATAGTCATGCAATGAATAGATGCCACAGTGAACAGGAAAAGCATGCCATAACTGTTCCTTGGCTTCTTTAAGATTTTTTGTAAGCCCTTTTTCAACTGTCTAACCGGTTATTCCTAGCCAATAGTTTATTTGGGACATATAGGGGAAGGATATGTGGGTCAATGATGCTACCAAAAACCCTAATGTATGTGAACAGTTCTTCCCCAAACGAACTGCCAATTTAAGTTAAATTAATACTAGCCTCCTCAGATAACCGAGGAGCTGGTTTATTAAAAATGGCCTGATGAATGTGTAGGATGAAGCCATGGAAAATTTTGTAGCAATTCTTCTTATATTGGGTCTTCCACAAGTATTTATGGTAAATATGGATAGGGGTTGGGTCATGGATAGTCCATTTCCATCCCATTCTGGGAAAATTGGAATTGAAACAAATGGTATTGACTATATAGCCACTCTTATAAAATGGAGGAACAACTCGGGTGGTAACAAACCTATTTTTCCTATAATCAAGTATTTGGATGGCCAGTTTATCTAATAGGATATTAGCCCAATCCATTACAAAAGATTTCAATGCTGCTTCTATTAATGGAACCATTTAAATGGAAAACTTAGCAGAATTAGAGCTTCCAAATAGTCTAGACATCATTCCAGTAGCATAACAATATGGAGATGCTAGGGATTCCATAGAATACATACCTGATGATTCGTGCTTGTGTTTGTTAGGGAAGTGCCTCCATTGTTTGATGGGGTCTGAATCTATTTGATTTTCCTTCGAGAAAGCTTCAAAGAATGATTTATTGTAGTACTTCTAAGGCTCTGGTAAATGATACATTTTCTTCAAGTCTTCAGGCTTGAAGGATCCAAACATTCCTCCGTCAGTTGTGAAGAGCATCCTGTCTGTTATATTGATGCTTTCAATTACCCATTTGACCATGTCATTATATGGTAAATGTTTGGGCGAGCCGCTACTCGATGAAGAAAATAGTCGGCTAAATAACCATGTGTGTTTTCTAACTCTGGAGGCCCATCAACTATTGCATGTCCTTCAGTTATCTTTGGATGTTCGATTTCTAACATATCATACATCCCTTCCCATGAAATTTTCCCACAATCTTGACATGTCATATCCGAGATCAACACAATTTTTTCTAGTCCTTCTGCCATTGCACGGGGAACTTTCGTCTTTCGAGCTTTCTTTGACAGTTTAGCTGGCTGCATACCTTGAGATTCAAACTGCGAAAATGAAACAAAGGACAATAATAGGATAAAACTTTTTAGAGAAGCTAAATTCTTGTAAATATAGTGTTGAAAGAAGTACAGACAGAAATCAGAATAGGAGCATTTGATGCGAAATATTTTGTATTATAATTTGATATTAACATGAAGGATGAAGTCTTGAAGGACTGCAGTCATAACTATTTTTTAATGTTTTTCCATAACCAATGATGTGAAACTTTAATGCTCAATGAATAGATCGCATCATAGATTTCCAAAAGCCTTATTAGAATGTGTGCCATAAACTTTCTAGTTTTGTGATAAGCGATTTCAATATATTATTTCAATATTCAAAGAGAAATGGCATATTGCAAGTTGGAAGTTATAAGTGCCATATTCTAAGAGTCTTTTGAATTTTCGTGATTGTGATAAGTGATGAACAGACATATAGAGTTGGGTAATTCCTCATTTAACTCACCTGAATCATGTTTTCCCTTTATTATTATTGAACCACTTTATTATATTTTAACATTGCATCGCTCGTCATTGAGGTAAGTATCACTTGTTTCCACTAGGATTGCAATATGTGATCGATGTATATCACATCACAAGTTTTCAGGGCTATCTTCCTTTGGTTTTCGGTGATATGTGAAATGAAAGAATCATATTGCAACACAAATTTTCAACAAACTATTAAAAATTATTTATTGGAATCGACAATATGCGATAGTTTTATCGCATCACATGTTTGTCAATGAATTGTTATAAGAAGTCTACGATTGAGATTTTTGCAGTAACTTTGCATCGCAACATGAATATTTGGATTGAATGTTCCTTAGCCTAAAGCGAATGCGATTTGAAATGTTTGATTTTTTAGAGGGTTTTTTGAAGCATTTTTTATTTAAAAAGCAAGAAACAAAGCCATTTATTTCTATGTAAAGGTTTTATTGCTTCTCAAAAACTAAAGGGACCCTATTTCCTATTTACTCATCTTAGAATAAGGTTAAGAATTTTTTTTGAAATGGGGGGGTTGTTGTATAGCACAATGTGACCCTAAATTTGAATAGTGACTAGTGGATTCCCGGGGTCATGATATTTGACAGGTATCTGTTTCCCTAAGATAAGGTTAGAGAGTTTCCTTGAGACATGGACTGTAGAAGCATCTTTGGGTTTCCTCCTAGGCTTTTTGACACACAATTATTTAATCGTTTTAGCATAAATTAGAAAATCTCGTATAACATGGAGGAGTGGGATTTTTATGCATAAATTTTTTAATTCCCCTACAAGACCAAAACCAAAATAGGCTAGTGGTTTAATCATTGTGAGTCTTCTAGGGAATGGAGGGTTAAAATTGTAGTTTTAATGAAGTCTTGTTGTTTAGTTGACACATCAAGTGCCTCTATTTCAGAAACAACTACAATCAGAGAAATACACTCTGCAAAAGGATTCTCTTTGATGGGGTTTTCATTATCTTCGTGTTCTTGATTGACTTTATTATCTTCTGGAAAGATAACTCATCCATATATCAGACACAACTCATTACATTCAAGAGGTTTGGATTCACGGTCCGAACTTTCAACAATCTTCAAATATTGGAAAGGCCTGTTGATCGGATTGGGATTTAGCTGAGCATGCAATTGAGGATGCAATGGAGGTTGAAAATTTGGGGGAAATTGAAATGGATCTTGCAATGGTGGCTACAACTAGGGTAGCACTCTGACATATGGGTTGATTGGTTCCATAGGACGCTACCAATTTTGAGGCCACATTGGTCCTTATGCAGATGAATTTTCCCACTGTGAAGGATATGGATTGTTTGTTGGATTTTTCCATGAAGGTGTAGAATATTGTTGATTTGGCTACACTGATCCAATGAATGGCTGATTTTACCAAGGCAGTGCAGAGTATGGCTGAGATTTCTAAGTGAAATTAAAAGATTGGTGGCCCTGCCATGTTGATCTAGGAATTTGTTGTTGAGCATAATGTCTAGAATAAAATAGAGAAGGTTCTTGCATCATACCTGAAGGGAGATTCTTCCAGTGTCGTCGATGTGTCATAAGGTATGCTAGCTTTGGAACTTCCTAAAGTTATTTGAATATAGATTTTAATCTAGGAGTGAGGGACACTACTCTGTCGAATGATATTTAGTGCAAATAAAACATGTTTCAATCATATCCAATGGGAACTCTTTGCGGCTATGCTTCTTTCGACAACGAGGACAGAAAATAGCTAGACCTTGCTTTGCCCCAACGTGTTTTTTCTTAACCTGTAGGAAATCCAATCGTGTAGTTAATGTGATCAAAATATTAGTTTTAAAATCTTCTAAAAGATTACCGATCTCTGCTCAAGTTATGCCTCCACCTGCAGTGTTGTTGGTCTTGCTGAGAGGATCTCGAATTCCATATCTCATTCATGTACTTCCTTGTGAGAACCTGATACACAATTTAATAATATCATCATAATATTCCTTGGAAATATCATCGTGCCCCATTAAATTAAGTGTCTCTATCCACTCATCTTTCATGCCCTTAATTAAAGTAGTTTTCAACACTTCTATGGGTAAAGTGGTGTAAGGTGATCATTGCAAGTTATATTGAAATATTTCAACGTATTTGTTACACAATAATTTGTCACTGTCTCCTTGTCAGTCTCCCTACTGTGTCATGAAATCAAATCCATCATGCTCATGCTCTCTGAAATGGCCAAAAAACCCTCTTTGCCTAAGTTTATTTGATCATCGCGACTGTCATTGAAATAACCGCGCTAACTGGCGGATGACAGTGTAATTGGTGCGCTGCCAGCACGGAAGCACACGGGTTTTCCGCGCTGGTCGAATTTCATAGCCAGCGCACCCTCCGCCTGTATAAAATCGCGCTGACCAGACCTCTTCTGTTATTGAGATGCGATGCTAGCGCGCCAGCCCAGTTATGCACCCGCGCTGATCCTGTTTGGACGAGTTTGTTCTAACAGCCAGCCTTCCAGATGACTCCAGACCTGGTTGTTGGCTTTGTAAAGGTCTGTGTTTGTGGTGTTGCATTCGCCATTTGGTAAAAAATCTGCCAGTAGCCTTCAGGGATTCTATGATCAAGAGGTACTATCGGAGCAAGAGGACTTTGGCTAATGTTCGACACTTGAATGGATCTCACAAAACTATTCAAGTCAAGGATTTCACGTGCTTTCCCTACAACCAGGGTTTCAAGAGGTTCAGGTTCAGAAACTTATGAGTCTATTTCAGTAGATTGTGGGTCTACTTCACTTGTTTCACCTTCCCCCTTTTTTAAAATATAAGAATTCCCCACAAATTTACTAGAAGGACTGAGGTGTCTAATGGGTATATCTTGAAAACTTCATTTAGATCCTTAAGTATTATTGTGAATCTTAGCATGAGTTGTAGTAGATGATCCTGCCACTCGAGGGGAAATAGTAGAGCCCTTCCCAGATATTGTTTGGGGACCTACCAATGCTTGAGATTCATATTTCTGAATGATTTTTCTATGAAGGTTGATCTTCCAAGGCCAACCTGACCTTGGTCTTTGGTGGTTTTTGGTGTAAGTTTTTGATATATAATTATCTAGTTTCTAAGCTTCTTCTTATACATACACCTACACAATATAAGTGTATCAACTAAGGGTAGGCATTGGCACAAGTTTTTTACTTAGTGCGTGTGTAGGTTCTTACCTTTCGTATTTAATACCCAACCCATCAGAGGTACGATTAACACTTCTTTGACAACCTCCTGACAACGGCACAAATATGTTGGGCACTAAGTTGTTCCTAAAGAATCAACTTAAACCTCTACACATTAAATTGTCAACCTAGGATTTCATCTTTTTATTGCAAGGTTGTCCACAGAGTTGGTGCAAGGGTAGTGTTGAGATTACCTTGATCTAAGTGAAACTATTAAGAAGCAAAGAATGAGAAATAAAAGGAACGACAAAAGCTTTACTGAAAGAATATTCGCTTTCTACCTCTAAACTACAATCAAACTCATAACATAAATAAATTGTTAAGTTCCTATTCAAAAATCATAAAGCAATTAAAGTTGTTTCCTAGGGGACGATACCTGTGATAAAGGAAATAAAATGCATCTATTAGAAAAAACCTAAGCCTTTGAAGCTAACAATTCACACTTGCTGTAGAAAACAATAACAAAAGATAACACTATAAAGGAAATCTCATTTAACGCTATTTGCTACAATTGCTTGTAAACAATAATAGTAAATCTGACAAACAATGATTTAATCTAAGAAATGATTAATCATTCAAAATTTTAAAGTAAGATGCAATAATAATACAAAGGAAGACAATATTCATTCCAGAACTTGGCCCACGGTCACTGGAATTTAACCACCTTGTAGTTAACTCAATGCACTATATTAAAACTGAAACATTGAAATCTCCATTAACATGCAACAACAAATTACAAGGGAAGTCTGTAAAAACTCAGGATAGCTTGTTTCTCCAGTCTCGTTTTACAATTAATAGGGACAATTAAGAACAACCTTACTGGATTTTAATCCTACTTCTATATTATAAAATAATCCTAAATTCGAAATGGTAAAACTATCTTGAGAATCAGGATATTCTCTGGATGCTTTAATTCAAGTTGTGAAGTATCCAACATCTTCCTTAGAATAGCAGGTCATGATCCTCTTTTCAACCATCTCATGTGTATAAGATGTTGGTCCATGATCAATAGGTCAAAAATAAACCGAATGATTTCATCATGGCTCGGCCTTCCTCAGCTATTCAAGGAACCAACAATCAACATCGGATATTTCTTGTCCAAATATCATCCGAAATCATGATTTAATGACATCTTCAAGATTCAAATTGATTCACTAATGAGGTAAAATAAAAAAATAATTATTAACTCCTTTCTAGAACTCTTTAGCATTCAAAAATTATAATCTACGCTCGAAAGGTTTGAAAAACTAACTATAAAATAAGGAAATAAGGTGAAGAATTATTGCAATTCCAAGGCCCGACACTCATTCATAAAACATATTTTTTTCTTTGTTGGGTGTGGAGCATGATTGTTCAAAGGTCTTTGTTTTAGCTGGATGTATACCCCAGGAAGTTTGTACACCCCTCCACGCGAGGGGGTGCGGGGGGGACTTGTCCCTCCTGCGGGGGTTCAGGGGGGCCGATCCCCCCTGGCTGGGGGGTCTGGGGGC
>APFE030275849.1:114418-124947 GCA_000404065.3 Pinus taeda | reverse complement strand
GCTAAAAACATATGTAAAATTGCCTTGTAAAAGTATAGTAATTTCTAGTCAATCTGGGCCATTCATTAGGTGGATGATTTGATGGTAGAACTTATGTTTAGTTTATGGTTTTTTTCCCTAGAAGGAAACCCCTTCTCTTTGTATGAGGGCATTGTATTTAAGGCTGTGTAATATATGTGTATTCTTCGAGCAAGAAACAGAGAGGTGAGACTGTGAGAGAAAATAGAGGATATTACAACGAATCTGCTGTAGGTTGTGTCTCTTCATTTTTCTAGATAATAGAAAGGAAGGACTGGCTGTTCGGGGTGGACATAGCCCAAACTGGGTGAACCACGTATATCTGTGTCTCTCTTGTTTTATGAGTTTTTTGTGTTTATATTTATGCAATATTCTATGTGTTCCATTGCTCCGTAATATATAATTTTCTAACATTTTTATTAAATGAAAATGTGTTTATAAATATGCAAATATAACTTTCAATAAAAATAAATAAAAATTTCAACCTTGGTGCGGTAAAAAGGGAATGCACTAAAAACAATAAAGGGAATGCACTAAAAACAATGTGTACATTGACTTGATGCACCACTTTCAATTTGCATACATATATAACATTAGTTATTTTTATGTTTCAATGCAGTGCATTGACATAACATTTCACACCAGTGCATTAATTTTATGTCGACGCACCACACCAGAACATTCAGGTTACCGAATGCACTGAGCTATAATTTTATAATATTATATGGTACATTTGGTAAACATAGACACACAGGGAAGTTATTTTTACTTGAAACACCGTGACAAAATTATAATTTTTACAATGATGTGTTGTGGAACTTCATGGCCCACCAAACCATTAATAGTGCATTAAAGTTACACAACGACCTGCGATGCACCCTGTAAATTTACAAAGTGCATCGCGAAGGGGCGAGGTGAATGTCTCAAAGGCACCATGCAAAAAAATTAAATTAGGGGGAAACATAGATGTTACTTTGACATTTTCTCATTGGGGAGGCATGGTTTCCACATAAATGAAAAAAAAAACAAATTTGACCACTGTTTGAGAAAATTCGAAAGGCACGCAGTGAGAAACAGATGGAAGGATGACAATAAAGGTAAGCATTGATGGTAGGGTGCTTCACAGAATCAAAATTTGAATCGGTGCTTGAGATCTCTACAACACTACAAACAGTAAAAATAAATTTTAGGCCTAAGTAACTGACACATTGATGCAAAATATTTACGAAGAACACCATGATTTTTTAAATTAAAAACCCTGTCATGGTGCACCATGTTATTTACGCACCAAGGGGTGTCAAAATAATAACAAAATCGAGGCTTTGTGGAGTATAGCACCAAAATGCTGAAAATGAATTCAACAACCATTTTTTTTAAATTTAACATGTTTTTGGTGTTATTGAGTAGTATATGCACCTGTGCTCCAATTTCACATAGTGCACTACTATTTTTAAATTAAAAACCCTGCAATGGTTCACCATGTTTTATATGCACTGGGGTGTTTTTAAAAGGTAAAATCACGGGGCTTCATGGGAGTATAGCACCGGAATGGTGAAAATTAATTTTACGACCGACATTTTTCTAAGTTTACACTAGTCCAATGCTATTGATTAGTATACACACCAATGCTCCAGAGTTACTTAATGCATTGTTATTTTTTATTTAAAAAAAATAACACTTGAACGATGCACCATTGCCTATCTAGCATTGTGATATATAATTCTATTAATGGCACCAATGCTTATTATATGAGTAGCACACCAATGTTTTTTAAATTAAAAACCTTGCCTTGGTGCACCACGTTTTTACACATTGAGGCTTTTGTAAAAATGGAAATCACTGATGCTTTATGTGAGTATAACACCAAAATTGTGAAAATGAATTTTAAGACCCACATTTTCTTATAAGTTTAACCTTTGTCCAGTGATATCGAATAGTATATGCACCAATGTGCCTTATATATATATAGCACACCATTGTTTTTATTTGTATAAAAAATAACCTTGCAATGGTGCACCATTTTATATTAAGCATTACGGCCTTTAGTTCAATTAATGGCACTAATGTGTATAATATAATTAATGCACCGCCATTTTTAAATTAAAAATCCCACAACGTTGCACCATATTTTTTATACACCAAGGTGTTCTTATACAATTTTAGCATCGGGGCATCGTGAACATATAGCACTGAACTGAGAAAAAATTATTTATATGACTGACAATTTTTTAAATTTAAACCTTTTTCGGTGCTATGTTGGATATCATATCACTACTAAGAGCGGGGGGGGGGTGTGTGAATCAGTAGGGAGGTCTTCTTAAATATTTTTCACAAATTTATCTCATGTAGTTATATATTGATTCTTCATGCAAACACACATTAATTTATCAATTAAAACATTTATCTTCAACAAAAGCAAATCAAGACAATAACACATTTATGCATAATGGACACAAGGATCTTTGGCGGAAAACCCCCTCTAGGTCAAAAACCACCCTTTGTTGTTGCTTTTCTTCAAAATTTATTAATCAAACAAATCATAATTTACATCATCATATCTGGCTATGTCTAACAAGGAAGTTTCTCACACTAAATCGTCTTTCTGAACACCAATCCACTGGAAGTATCTACCCCCAACAAGCCTCGCCCAACACCTATTGGACTATGATAATGTTACTCCCTCTACTAAAACTACCGACTGCCATTGGCAAGGAACACCCATTCCTTCTTCACTAAGCTATCTCGATCTATTGATCTTCTAGGGCAATATTTTAGAATGCTTCAAACTGGACCCCACACAAAACAACAAATTTCTTTCTCTAATAAAGTCTCAATAAATTGACACGAAATCATCCACAAACCCCAATACATCATAAACATATCAAACCTCAACAACTCAGCTAAAAATATGCATAAGCTATGACTTTCTCAAGAAATCAAATCAACACATAAGACCTCACTCATGCAATTCTGTTCATAGTACACCATGCATCATATGCAAGAATTTTGCAGCAATAATAACATATAATCTTCTACAAAAATACTATCAATGAAACTCCATAAGTAGTACATCAAATATAAAGGCACAACTCATCCATGCAATTTTTGGACAAAACATAGATGTAATACTACAACCATGTACATAAACATTTCTCTCTGCAATCACAAACAACAAACACATATAATTGTGTTGTGCAAACAATGATTTTCCCTGCAATACACCATTAGTCTTGAAGTCACTATCATGCTATAAACCTTATAGAACAAGCCATCACTTCCAACTCTCCACTAAAAATTATGTTGCAACAACACAATTAAATGAAGGCTCTGCCTCTGAATATCCTCTGTTGCAAGCCCTGCAAACTTTTTCACAATTAGCATAACATATTTCGCCTCTTTGAAACCATAGTTGACCTCTCCATTGATATCCTCACTCCTTGATCTCTTACATATGATTTTGTAAATTTACACCCTCTAGGAGCTTGAACTATAGCTTCTACATCAACTTTGCATGTCATTGGGTGCACTATCTAAGATTTAAACATATCAATCCATTATACCCACTACTTCCTCCATCAAGGAATTCACACCTCAAACCTTATGCTAGGATGTAGATTTGGTCAATTAGAAGCTTCTATGAAAAATATTGAATAAAAGCATTGTAAAAACATTTAAATTATCTGAGGTGTGTGAGGAATCTGGAGAATATTGACTTATAGACACACCCACGTGCACAATATTGTTGATTCTTGATTGCAGCCACATGGATAAGCCTTGTTCCTAATTGCTAGAGCCTCTCAGTTTCATGTATGAGCTTAACTCCAGGTGGTTGGGGTAGAGAATGGGAGAAAACCAAAAACTCTAGCTTAGAACTGCCTTCGACTTCTTGATCAATATCTATGGCTTCTATAAAGCTTGTCCATGCCATGAAAATCCTAAAAACCATCTTTACAACTTCTTGTTGACCTTAGACATGAAATAGTCTTCATAAGTGTAGAAACTAACTCATGAGTGCAGAAGCAAGACCACCAATTCATCAACTTTATAGCTTGGCTTCAGAAGAATACATCACGACTTTGTACAAACTCCTTGAGACTCAAACAATTCACTATAACACCATGACAACCTTCAAGACATATACATAAGACTCAGAAATAAATAATGGCTCATGAGCTCATGGATTACAATAGGTGACATCAATGGAAACACAATCATGCCAACATGCTATTGAGTAGTATACACATTGATGCACATTATGTATTTAGCACACCATTATTTTTTTATTATAAAAAAAAACTCTACCATGGTGCACTATATGCTGTTAAGCAATGATAGTTATATGTATAGTAACACATCGATATGTAAGTGTATCATAGACACATCATTAAAAAATATCTGCTAAAACATTATCCCACCTAAATCCTCTAGTGACCTCACCTACAAAAGGATTTTTGTGTTATTTTTATAGGGGATTCCAAAAAAACCTCCTCTAGAAGGTCTTTTCATTGTAGTGCTATAGATTATATTTTGCTCATCCAATTGATTGTTCTCTCAGTCCTCATTTTGGCTAAGGAGATTTCTATGGGTTTTGCCTTTATTTTTCTTTAAAAACACTTATTATCATCATTTACAATGATAATGTCCCATAGTTTGGCCATAATATCACTTCCTTGAGGTATTTTATTAAATTTTAATTTTTGAAATTTCTTGAAAATAAATGCACTGTAAAATGTGAATTGTAGATTTTAGGAGAATTCACAATTCATCATTCATTGTTATGTTTCTAGGAAAGTTGGATGGAAATGAAGACATTGTTTTTTCGCACAGGCATCCCAATATGGTAAAAAACCTATTCACCTGAGACAAAGCTATCTCGAAGGTTCAACCAATGCAACCAAGTAGACTGCTAAAGCTTAGAACACCAAGAAAAAATGCCCATATTTGCATTTTTTTGATTGAATCCATGATCTGAGTAATTTGAAGAGATATTATGATGATATTAAGGTATTAGATAGGAAACAATTAATTATGAGCAAGATTTGTGTGTATTTTGTTAAGAATTTGCTTATAAAAGCAAGAATCTAGACTTGTTAAAGCATGTATTATTTTGCTATTTTTATTATACACTTTAATTTCAACATGTATGATTTGAATCAAGTTTTATACTTGTTGATGGTGATTTTTTTCAAGTAATAAAGTGGTGATTAAGCTTTAGCTACCGTTTTCAATTTTTTTGTGCTTGTTTAAGCATGGAGCCCCACCCATAACTCAATTTAGCGCATTGTGTATTTGATATACATTCAACAAGTAAATACTTGTTATTTCTTATTTATATTCATGTTTATATCTCTTATTCATGTCTCTATACATTCAGGTTTCAAGTAGCTCAGAAACTAGCTCATTTGATGGTGTAATAATAGACTTAATAACTAGTTTTTAAAGTTGTTCTTTGCATATGCTTTTATTTCTTATTTTGTAACTATAATTTTTTGTTTCTTGGTGCTTCCTATACTATCCAAACATATTTTGGTTAGCTAGTAATTCAATATATTAGTTAGAAAGTAGTCTCAAGTTCTTTGGCTTTAAAATAATAGGTATACTTGTTTACTTTTTCTATGGTGAAATGTATCACTTGCTGTAGTTAAATATATATAAGAGTCATTTGTTAAGTAATTAGAGGATTTGATCAATATTAGAAAGATTTTATTTTTTAAGTAATGAATATTTAATACGAATTTCATACTAGCTCAGGAGAACAAGTTACTGCTAACTAGTGATACTAGTTATTAGTTTCTAGTTCCTAAATTAGATTAAACATATTTTGATATAAGTGAAGTATTACTAGCTTAAATATATTTTTGTATCTATTTATCTAATCTACTTTGGTTTGAATATCATAGACACCCTAGTTGCATTGAAGGAGCTAAGTAACAATGAATTAGATCAATGAATTAGTATTATTTCCCATAGTTTGAGATTTCCATGTCATTTTTTATTGTTGAATATCATAGGTTAATTGTTATTGAAAATAAACTTAAGTGGTCAAGGTAACTAGGAAATCAAGAGTGCCATTCACCAATTTGCTAGGAGAAAACAGGCCCCAACCTCTTGAGCATATTACCTTTTCTCTTGAACCCTTAAAAGACTATAGTTCCCTACATTCATTTACCACTTTACTAGAGTAAAATGATTATTCAAGTAAATCTTAGTTGAAGAAATAAGTGAATACTTTGAGTTACCACTCATCTTCACTCTCATGGATGGGGAAGGTTGTAGTGCATTCTCATCTCTCCAACTAGTATTGGGTCTAGATTGACTAGGTTGAGTAAAATGCTATTGGAGTGTCCACTTGCCTCCAAAGACAAGGAAGACCTTAGTGGATTGGTCAATATTTTCTATTGAAATTTCCTTTATCATCTTCCCATCTTTTGAGTGAACACATGGAATTTCAGATATGATTGTGTATAAAACTTGGATTTGTGAGAGAAATCCTAGTATATGCTAGTCCAAAGTATTCTTAAAGTCATGTAAGAGTGATCTCCCAACTTTTGAGTGAACACTTGGAATTTTGGATATGATTGCACAAAGAGCTTGGAATTGTGAGAGAGGTCCCAATATATGAAAGTATGAATTATTCTCAAAGTAAAGTAAGATTAATTTTATTTCAGGTTTGTGTGAATAGTTTAAGAGTCTTGTTTCATGCTTCCAAAATGTAGTAGTAATACATATAAATTAACACATATTACATATTGTAGGTTGCTTCAAAGTTTACAAATATTGGTTTGATATAAAATCATGTCCTATTTTAGAAGTTCTAATTTAGACTCGACATGTTTGATGTTGTTTTTGAGGAAGCACATTATGAGTTAACTAGATTTGCAGTTTTTGTAAATCTTGTCACAAATATAAACATTTAGGATTTGATTGTGGTAAGAGGAGCGGTAGGAACCTAAACATTTACTTTATTTGAGTATTCACAAGTCCAAATGATGTTTATATTTGTTTAATTGATTTAGAAATAATGTTCATTTATGCATAGATCTATAGATGAAAAAGGTAGGTATCTGAGGCTAAAACCCCCAATGACCAACCCTGAACAGTAGCTAGAAAAACAAAAACTTAGAAAGAAGTTAAACAAGTTACACCAATTGTTGGAGAAATTACTATTGAACAAATTGAACAAAAAGTATATGAAGGAAAAATATTAACACTTGTAGAAAGACAAGTATTATTAGCTCACCAACCAAACAAAAACAACAAAGAACATTCTCAATAGAAAGGTTAAGAAAAGAAATTCCTCAATCAAAGATAAAAGTTAAAAGAGAGGAACAAACTAAAACTATTAAATGAATCCCTTAACCAATATTTAAAGCATTTGAAAAACTTGAGTTAACTCTGTTAGGCCCCATAATTGTTGTATCTAATGCATCTTTTTCCCCATTTGATGCCTCACTTATTCCCTTGTTTACTAGTTTATGAGCCTTTATGTTGCACTTATATATTCTTTTGGTGCAATAGCAAAGATTTACATTTGGTTTTCATTTTATACCTTCTATATATGCATTTCTTAGGTTTGATGTTCATTAACGTTGTTAATGCAGGTCCTGCACTCCATAGAGATCCTGCACAAAAATGGAGGTATATGTCGATTGCTTCATCATTCAAGCTTTCCACTGAGGAAAATGCTAGCTGGTAGTATAAACACACTTCTGGAATTATCTTGGATCCTTTTGACAGCCAGCAGTGCACTTATATTTCTTTGACCTACTCCTGCACTAAAGAGCAACATTCCTGCACTAGAGAGCAACCAATTTGGAGCTTCGATAACTCGGCAAGCTTCTGGGGAAAACCGAAGAAGGTTTTTGTTAAAGATGATGTTCTAACACCTTCCCATGAGTTGGATTTCACGCAGGCCGTATGTGTGGAGATGATGGTTTAACACCTTCCCATGATTTGGATTTCACTCAGGCCATATGTGTGGGTCTCTAGAAGCAAATCAACAAATTTGCTCAAAATTTGCACAATGTCGAAACTGGCATGTTTGACCTCGATTTGCATGAAGATGGAGGAGAATCTCGGAAATATGATAATATTGTTTTTTACCAGTATAACAAGTTATCTAGAACTAAAATAGTTTCCAAATATTCACAATGGTTTAAAAGTTACACAATGATCTTTGAGGCAGTTTTATAAAAAAAGGTTGTTTTTCTTGTGTTTTAGGATCTTGCCTAGATTTGCCAAAAATATGGAAAATTCATATCAGATTTGCATTTTCTCAATGGGACAATGGTTATACTAGTCTCCTATTGATGGGAAGTAGTTTGGATTCAATCCTTCACCTTGTTTGCAAAGGTTTGTCTTGTTCAAAGCCTATCATGTAATTGTAAATTATATAAATTCAAAATCATGGCTCTGAAGGGAGGAGGCAAAAACTAGTTATTGCACTTCCATTCTGTTGGATCAAGTTTAAGGGGATCTTCCCCCTTCCCTATGATCAGTTGGAGGTTGGATTCTAAGCTTTGATGTATAATTGTAGCAAACATTCAAACTAATCTAAGGAGCTATGTTGGTTTATCAATTTCTGAGTTTAAATTTTATGTGAATGAGTTGTTTGTGTATTTGATTCCCCAAATTTTGTAAAGGGAAATCAGTTGGTTGGCTATGATGAAGCCAACCCATCTCATTCTCCCTCTTTCATAAGTTGTGTTTAGATATATTTCCTTATGCCGTTGGAGCAAGAAGTATTTCAGCTTTTTATGTAGCTAACAAATCTTTGTCTTCTTTATAAACCATGTGACTTGGATCCGAGGTGTGAAGGTGTGGGTGTGTTCATTTACTGAAGATTGTGGTAACATTTATTTCCTTTGATGTGTAGTTTTCTTTTTGCAAAGGGTGTGTTTTAGTGCGTGTTTTAATTATGCAAGTGAGGGTTGCTTCCACAAGGGTGTTTATTTCTGCAAGTGGATCTATTTTCTTTATGCAAGTGCATTTCATTTCTGAGTATGCTAGTGAGTATTATACAAGTGTGTTTTCTTTAACTTGGGGTTAATTTATTTATATTTCCTAGAGTGTTAATGAAGTTTTGTCCACATTACAAGGATATGTGACTATGCTTATTTTCTTATGGGAATAGTTTAGTTTAAGACTATAATTTAGTTAAGGAACCTTTGAACTGAAACCTCTATTTGGTAAAAGTGCAGATTTGGTGAATATCACGATAGTTGTCTAGGAAATAAAGGATTTGTATTTAGAGTAGATGATCATTTTCACGTGAAGAAGCTTTATGTTGCAGTTGAGATTTCCTTTGACTTTTGAAGTACTTTTCACTTTTGAATGAATGATTAGATAAGGAGTCTTTTGATTATATGTGATTATTTTCTCTGCTTTGGGTTGCCTTGAAAATTAATTTCTAGTTAGCACACTTTAAATTTTATGCAAGTGGTTTGGAAGCTCAATGCATGAATATTGACTTCTTAGTACAAGAATCTCTGTCTCGGTATATGAATCGATACCCTAGTACAGGAACCGAGTACCCTGGTACAAGAACCGAGTACCCTGGTACAGGAACCCAGAATTCTTGTATGAAAGCCAAAATGCTCAGTACAAGAATACTGATTTCTTAGTACAGGAATCTATATCTCGAACAAGAATCGATACCCTAGTGCAGGAATCGAGTACCCTGGTATAAGAACCTGGAATCCTAATACTAAGTCAAAATATTCAGTGCAGAAACAGAATACACTTTTGGTGCAAGAACATCGTTTTAGTACAGGAATATCGTTCCAGTGCAGGAACTCTGTTCCAATACAGGAACGTTATTTCATTGTAGGAACACAGATTCATTCTAGGGAGGAAAGTTTGTATTAGAGACAAATGTACCTAAACGTTTGATTATTTTGATGTCTCATAAATGCACTGATACTCAGTCACAAAAGATTTTCTTTATTTCCTTTATTTCCTTTATTTACTAGAATTGTTTCTACTGATTCAAGTTCCTTTCATTAAGTTCTAGTGCAGGAACAAGACTCATTTCAGTATAGACACGTGGTTCCTCTAGTACGGGAATGAGATACCTTTAGTAAAGGACACATATTTATAAGTATAATAGAAGATCATCCCTTTGATCTTTTTAAATCACTCGAATCTTGATTATAGGAACATATTTCATTTTCCAACATTATTTTCAAGGCATGCTTTAATTTTTCTGTCAAAGTTTGTGACAAGTATTTTCCTTGAGTGAATCCAGTTTCCAGAATGGTGTGGTGTCATTGTATTAACTAGTGCCAGTTGTTGAAGTCCTTCTTTGGAATTTCTTGTGTTGTGCCTCCAAGTTTACGAACTCCCGGATTGACTATTAAATGTTAAGTTGTTTTTAATGCCCAAAATTTTGGTGTCATTGCCGGGGAGGCGCTTAGGGGATAGACCTTGATAACTTGTTGCAGTTTGGTTTTCTTTTCACCTAGTTTCTCTTGCATGTTTCTATTCTTTGAATTTATTTATTTCCTTCATAT